>JAPTMU010000393.1:0-10000 GCA_028583405.1 Pogonophryne albipinna | reverse complement strand
AATTGCAGGTGTTACAAAAGACATAATAAAATATTGTTAAACAGGTTTATTTGGATGCTCGTACGAGGAAAAAGCAGTATTGACCATTTGACCCTAATTGCAAGTTCAAAGAGGTGAATTGGAAAAAGTAAAACGGATCAAATGAAGTGTGAATAGTGTTTTTCTGCCTCACGCTTGAATGATCTTTCCTACACACTTTCTCTCTTCTATAAACATCCTTTTTTGTTATGCAACCAACCCAAACATATACACACAGCACTGCAGAGGGGCAGGATGCTGAGGACCTTTGACCTTTCTGCTGTTTGATGCACACATCGAGCTGTGTGTCACCTGCAGACGTCAAGATGCACAACCATCACTCAGGCAGTGAACAGTAAATGCCAGAAACAGTGACTACAGTAAGACACGCACGCACGCACGCACGCACGCACGCACGCACGCACGCACGCACGCACGCACGCACGCACGCACGCACGCACGCACACACACACACACACACACACACACACACACACACACACACACACACACACACACACATGCCCCAAAAGCGTCACTTAAAAAACCCACAAGGTAACATAATAAACATGAGGTTTCATGAAGAGACAACGAGTGTCAAGGCGTCGTAAATAACAAGGTTTCAGAGGGATTTAGTTCAAGTAAGGTCAGTTCATGTATACAGCACGTTGACTGTAAAAACAACAGTATTGACCCAAAGTGGCTTCCTGTAGGCAGATAGGTATGATCGAAGAAATATCAGGTGCTTATAAGTCAATCATACTTGTTGTAGTACAAAAGAACAATAGTTGAGAGATACAACTCCGTAGGAAAGTAGGATAAATATAATAAAACCAATGCCGACAAGATTGAAAAGCAGTAGGTTGAGAGGAGACTTGCTGGGTCTACAAATCAGACGTTCTGTGATTCTTCAGATTCTACAGATGGCCAGTCCGCCACTGCTCACAAGCTTATTAAGATCCAAAGCTTTAGTGCGTTTTGAATCAACTTTTCTTTCAAAACAAAGCTGCCAACTGGGTCCACCACCCCTCGCCCTCCATGATCAAGCGGCTTTCTCCGATTTTGTTGTCAATGTTTTGACTGAACTTTGTTACTGCTCATATAAGTAAACATTACGTTTGAATGATTTAGTGAGCTGGTGTTATTTGTTTCACACCACAAACCGCATATTGGCTATTTCAGCACCACGCGCTGTCCTTATTGATCCACTATCAGCGTCAGTGCATCCCGCTGCCAGATTGTGCCTGCTGTGTGTCATTCACTCTCAACATGGATACAAGTACAATAAGCATTCTTCAAGTGTAGGTAGATTCTCTATTCGGACATTATAGCCTATATTTGCGACTGTCGGTCCGATATATAAAAAAATATTTTATTTTTATTCTCAAAATAATTATAATTAAAGCTGCAAGCAGCGTTGAGCGGGTCTTCGACGTTCCGCAGGCTGTTGTCCGCACGTCGACGTGTGTGTCTAGGTGTCTCGAGGAGTCGGCCGTTGGCAAACGTGGGAAGATTCAGGCCGATCGGACAAGTTACATGGGAGTTACAGCAGTATCATAAACATTGTGTTTGATGGCAAGTGATCTGTCGACATGGCAACGGCATTTGATGACACCCCATAATATGCTTAGATGTGTTGAGGGCTGCATCGTTATCAAACCTGTGAAGTGTTGTGCCGTTTGGAGCATGTTAACTGGAGTTATGAGAAAACCGTGTTTCACCGCGACCATTTTGTTACCATAGCAACAACATTTGAAGAAATCTCAAAACTGACACATATATGTCTCGAGGGCTTGACGGTTAGCACACATGTACAGTTTGAACAGTTTTTGACCATTTACACAGGACTTATAGCAATATCGTGCTTAACGGCGAGGGGTGTGTTGCCATGGCAACGGCATATGATGACATCTCATAATTGGCGAAGAGCTGTTGAGGGCCAGACCATTGACTGTCATCTGAAGTCTGGTGCAGTTTGGACCATTTTCCATTGAATTAGGACAACACCGTGTTTCATGGCGAGGGATGCGTTGCCATGGAAATGGCATAAGATGACATCCCATAATTGGCGTAGAGCTGTGGCGGGCCCGACCATTAGCCATCATCTGAGGTCTGGTGCCGTTTGGACCATTTTCATAGGAGTAACAGCGACACCGTGTTTCATGGCGAGGGATCTGTTGCCATGGAAACGGCATATGATGACATCCCATAATTGGCATAGAGCTGTTGAGGGCCGGACCATTAATGATAGTCTGAAGTCTGGTGCTGTTTCGACGATTTTCCATTGAATTACAACAACATCGTATTTTTTGGCGAAGGATGCGTTTCCATGGCAACGGCATACGGTGAGATTTTAGATTTCACGTAGAGCTGTTGAGGGACGGACCATTAATGATAGTCTGAACTCTGGTGCGGTTTGGACGATTTTCCATTGACTTAAGACAACATTGTGTTTTATGGCGAGGCATGCGTTGCCATGGCAACGGCATATGATGACATCCCATAATTGGCAAAGAGCTGTTGAGGGCCGGACCATCAATGATAGTCTGAAGTCTGGTGCCGTTTGGACGATTTTCCATTGAATTACGACAACACCATGTTTTTTGGCGAGGGATGCGTTACCATGGCAATGGCATATGATGACATCCCATAATAGACATAGAGCTGTTGAGGGCCGGACCATTAATGATAGTCTGAAGTGTGGTGCGGTTTGGACGATTTTCCATGGAATTACGACAACACCAGTTTTTTGGCGAGGGATGCGTTACCATGGCAACGGCATATGATGACATCCCATAATTAACATAGAGCTGTTGAGGGCCGGACCATTAATGATAGTCTGAAGTCTGGTGCGGTTTGGACGATTTTCCATTGAATTACAACAACATCGTATTTTTTGGCGAAGGATGCGTTGCCATGGAAACGGCATACGGTGAGATCTCAGATTTCACATTGAGCTGTTGAGGCATGGACCAGTGATATAAAAGTGAAGATTGGGGGACGATGGGACCGTGTCCATTGGATTTACAGCGACACCGTTGTTTATGGCGAAGGATCCGTCGCCATGGTAACGCCAAATTAAGTAACATCAGATTTGACCTAGAGCTGTTCAGGGCTGTAGTGTTAACCATCATGTGAAGTTTGGTGGCGTTCTGAGTATGTCAGTTTGAGTTATGACATCATCGTGTTCCATGGCGAGGGACCGCCTAGCATCGAGCGAACGCGAACTTTGGCGCCAAATAACGGCTCCGCCGTGCGAAAGAAAAAAACTTCCGTGATAACTTTAAATTGCCCATGTCTCGTGAAGCTACCCGACGAATTTCGAGCCGTACGGATAAAGTCCCTAGGACAAGATAGATTTTGCGCGGAGGACGAAAAACGCGATAAATCGCGTTTTTCCGACACAAAATTCAAAATGGCCGACTTCCTGTACGTTATTTTATACCCCTCCAAGAGGCTTTTTGGTTGGTCTCCGCACCCTAGATATGCGTAGCGAGTTTCGTTCGTTTACGTGAAAGTTAAAGTAGGGGGAGTTAACGTTAAAAACGGAAGTGGGCGTGGCCTACGCAATTTTTGACGCAAAGTTCCGGAACCAATTACATATCTCAAGTTGCGCAACTTCTGACGCGCGTGCAAAATTTGGTGAGTTTTCACATATGTTGCGGGGGTCAAAAGTGCGTTCCAAAAGTTCAAATAATAATCATAATAATAATTAAAGCTGCAAGCAGCGTTGAGCGGGTCTTCGACGCTCCGCAGGCTGTTGTCCGCACGTCGACGTGTGTGTAGGTGTCTCGAGGACTCGACCGTTGGCAAACGTGGGAAGTTTCAGGCCGATCGGACAATGTTTTTGAGTTACAGCAGTAACACAAACATTGTGTTTCATGGTGGGTGATCTGTCGACATGGCAACGGCATTTGATGACACCCCATAATATGCTTAGATGTGTTGAGGGCTGCATCGTTATAAAACCTGTGAAGTTTTGTGCCGTTTGGAGCATGTTAACTGGAGTTATGAGAAAACCGTGTTTCACGGCGACCATTTTGTTACCATAGCAACGACATTTGACGAAATCTCAAACTGACACATATATGTCTCGAGGGCTTGACGGTTAGCACACATGTAAAGCTTGAACAGTTTTTTACCATTCACACAGGACTTATAGCAATATGGTGCTTAACGGCGAGGGAAGCGTTGCCATGGCAACAGCTTTTGAGTAAAACTCACTATTGTCATATTGAGGTGTTGAGGGCACTAGCCATCATCTGAAGTCTGGTGCGGTTTGGACGATTTTCCATTGAATTACGACAACACCAGGTTTTATGGCGAGGGATGCGTTACCATGGCAACGGCATATGATGACATCCCATAATTGGCATAGAGCTGTTGAGGGCCGGAACATTAACTGTCATGTGAAGTCTGGTGCAGTTTGGACCATTTTCCATTGACTTAAGACAACATTGTGTTTTATGGCGAGGCATGCGTTGCCATGGAAACGGCATATGATGACATCCCATAATTGGCATAGAGCTGTTGAGGGCCGGACCATTAGCCATCATATGAAGTCTGGGGCCGTTTGGACGATTTTCCATTGAATTACGACAACACCAGGTTTCATGGCGAGGGATCTGTCGCCATGGCAACGGCATATGATGACATCCCATAATTGACATAGAGCTGTTGAGGGCCGGAGTAGGAGCCATCATATGAAGTCTGGTGCCGTTTTGACGATTTTCCAATGAATTACAAAAACATCGTATTATTTGGCAAGGGACGCGTTGCCATGGAAACGGCATATGATGACATCCCATAATTGGCGTAGAGCTGTTGAGGGCCGGACCATTAATGATAGTCTGAAGTCTGGTGCGGTTTGGACGATTTTCCATAGAAATACGACAACACCAGGTTTTTTGGCGAGGGATGCGTTGCCATGGCAACGGCATATGATGACATCCCATAATTGGCATAGAGCTGTTGAGGGCCGGACCATTAATGATAGTCTGAAGTCTGGTGCGGTTTGGACGATTTTCCATGGAATTACGACAACACCAGGTTTTTTGGCGAGGGATGCGTTGCCATGGCAACGGCATATGATGACATCCCATAATTAACATAGAGCTGTTGAGGGCCGGACCATTAATGATAGTCTGAAGTCTGGTGCGGTTTGGACAATTTTCCATTGAATTACAACAAAATCGTATTTTTTGGCGAAGGATGCGTTGCCATGGAAACGGCATACGGTGAGATCTCAGATTTCACGTTGAGCTGTTGAGGCATGGACCAGTGATATAAAAGTGAAGATTGGGGGACGATGGGACCGTGTCCATTGGATTTACAGCGACACCGTTGTTTATGGCGAAGGATCCGTCGCCATGGTAACGCCAAATTAAGTAACATCAGATTTGTCCTAGAGCTGTTCAGGGCTGTAGTGTTAACCATCATGTGAAGTTTGGTGGCGTTCTGAGTATGTCAGTTTGAGTTATGACATCATCGTGTTCCATGGCGAGGGACCGCCTAGCATCGAGCGAAAGCGAACTTTGGCGCCAAATAACGGCTCCGCCGTGCGAAAGAAAAAAACTTCCGTGATAACTTTAAATTGCCCATGTCTCGTGAAGCTACCCGACGAATTTCGAGCCGTACGGATAAAGTCCCTAGGACAAGATAGATTTTGCGCGGAGGACGAAAAACGCGATAAATCGCGTTTTTCCGACACAAAATTCAAAATGGCCGACTTCCTGTACGTTATTTTATACCCCTCCAAGAGGCTTTTTGGTTCGTCTCCGCACCCTAGATATGCGTAGCGAGTTTCGTTCGTTTACGTGAAAGTTAAAGTAGGGGGAGTTAACGTTAAAAACGGAAGTGGGCGTGGCCTACGCAATTTTTGATGCAAAGTTCCGGAACCAATTACATATCTCAAGTTGCGCAACTTCTGACGCGCGTGCAAAATTTGGTGAGTTTTCACATATGTTGCGGGGGTCAAAAGTGCGTTCCAAAAGTTCAAATAATAATCATAATAATAATAATAATAATGAATAATCGGTCCGATCTCAATAATGTGCTATTTAACATTAGCCCACCTCACTGTAGTGGCATGGGCTACCAACTGACATGATTTAGGTCACTTTTAATGGGCTTTTGCCCCATGTTTTCACTGTTTTTTGTGGGTTTTGCATGGTTATCGCTCGCTACGCGAGCGACTAAATTGATCGTACGATATCAATTATGCGAGTTGCAGTCACGTGGGCTCCGCCCACGTGACTGGGCTCACGCGGCCTATAAGCCGTCATGATTTCCGAACCTTTTCTGTGCTTTTGCCGGTCGTTTTCCCTGTTTTTGGGTGTTTTTGGCAGGTTTATCGGTCGCTGCGCGACCGATTTCAATAGGGTCTTCGCCGACCTAGGTCTCAGACCCTAATTAAAGCTGCAAGCAGCGTTGAGCGGGTCTTCGACGTTCCGCAGGCTGTTGTCCGCACATCGACGTGTGTGTCTAGGTGTCTCGAAGACTCGGCCGTTGGCAAACGTGGGAAGATTCAGGCCGATCGGACAAGTTACATGGGAGTTACAGCAGTATCATAAACATTGTGTTTGATGGCAAGTGATCTGTCGCCATGGCAACGGAATTTGATGACACCCCATAATATGCTTAGTTGTGTTGAGGGCTCCATCGTTATAAAACCTGTGAAGTTTTGTGCCGTTTGGAGCATGTTAACTGGAGTTATGAGAAAACCGTGTTTCACGGCGACCATTTTGTTACCATAGCAACGACATTTGACGAAAACTCAAACTGACACATATATGTCTCGAGGGCTTGACGGTTAACACACATGTAAAGCTTGAACAGTTTTTTACCATTCACACAGGACTTATAGCAATATGGTGCTTAACGGCGAGGGAAGTGTTGCCATGGCAACAGCTTTTGAGTAAAACTCACTATTGTCATATTGAGGTGTTGAGGGCCAGACCATGAACTGTCATCTAAAGTGTGGTGCAGTTTAGACGATTTCCCATTGAATTACAACAACACCAGGTTTTTTGGCGAGGGATGTGTTGCCATGGCAACGGCATATGATGACATCTCATAATTGGCGTAGAGCTGTTGAGGGCCAGACCATTGACTGTCATCTGAAGTCTGGTGCAGTTTGGACCATTTTCCATAGAATTAGGACAACACCGTGTTTCATGGCGAGGGATGCGTTGCCATGGAAATGGCATAAGATGACATCCCATAATTGGCGTAGAGCTGTGGCGGGCCCGACCATTAGCCATCATCTGAGGTCAGGTGCCGTTTGGACCATTTTCATAGGAGTAACAGCGACACCGTGTTTCATGGCGAGGGATCTGTTGCCATGGAAACGGCATATGATGACATCCCATAATTGGCATAGAGCTGTTGAGGGCCGGACCATTAATGATAGTCTGAAGTCTGGTGCTGTTTAGATGATTTTCCATGGAATTACAACAACATCGTATTTTTGGGCGAAGGATGTGTTTCCATGGCAACGGCATACGGTGAGATTTTAGATTTCACGTAGAGCTGTTGAGGGCCGGACCATTAATGATTGTCTGAACTCTGGTGCGGTTTGGACGATTTTCCATTGAATTACGACAACACCAGGTTTTATGGCGAGGGATGCGTTACCATGGCAACGGCATATGATGACATCCCATAATTGGCATAGAGCTGTTGAGGGCCGGACCATTAACTGTCATGTGAAGTCTGGTGCAGTTTGGACCATTTTCCATTGACTTAAGACAACATTGTGTTTTATGGCGAGGCATGCGTTGCCATGGAAACGGCATATGATGACATCCCATAATTGGCATAGAGCTGTTGAGGGCCGGACCATTAATGATAGTCTGAAGTCTGGTGCGGTTTGGACGATTTTCCATGGAATTACGACAACACCAGTTTTTTGGCGAGGGATGCGTTACCATGGCAACGGCATATGATGACATCCCATAATTGACATAGAGCTGTTGAGGGCCGGACCATTAATGATAGTCTGAAGTCTGGTGCGGTTTGGACGATTTTCCATTGAATTACAACAACATCGTACTTTTTGGCGAAGGATGCGTTGCCATGGAAACGGCATACGGTGAGATCTCAGATTTCACGTTGAGCTGTTGAGGCATGGACCAGTGATATAAAAGTGAAGATTGGGGGACGATGGGACCGTGTCCATTGGATTTACAGCGACACCGTTGTTTATGGCGAAGGATCCGTCGCCATGGTAACGCCAAATTAAGTAACATCAGATTTGACCTAGAACTGTTCAGGGCTGTAGTGTTAACCATCATGTGAAGTTTGGTGGCGTTCTGAGTATGTCAGTTTGAGTTATGACATCATCGTGTTCCATGGCGAGGGACCGCCTAGCATCGAGCGAACGCGAACTTTGGCGCCAAATAACGGCTCCGCCGTGCGAAAGAAAAAAACTTCCGTGATAACTTTAAATTGCCCATGTCTCGTGAAGCTACCCGACGAATTTCGAGCCGTACGGATAAAGTCCCTAGGACAAGATAGATTTTGCGCGGAGGACGAAAAACGCGATAAATCGCGTTTTTCCGACACAAAATTCAAAATGGCCGACTTCCTGTACGTTATTTTATACCCCTCCAAGAGGCTTTTTGGTTCGTCTCCGCACCCTAGATATGCGTAGCGAGTTTCGTTCGTTTACGTGAAAGTTAAAGTAGGGGGAGTTAACGGTAAAAACGGAAGTGGGCGTGGCCTACGCAATTTTTGACGCAAAGTTCCGGAACCAATTACATATCTCAAGTTGCGCAACTTCTGACGCGCGTGCAACATTTGGTGAGTTTTCACATATGTTGCGGGGGTCAAAAGTGCGTTCCAAAAGTTCAAATAATAATCATAATAATAATGAATAATCGGTCCGATCTCAATAATGTGCTATTTAACATTAGCCCACCTCACTGTAGTGGCATGGGCTACCAACTGACATGATTTAGGCCACTTTTAATGGGCTTTTGCCCCATGTTTTCACTGTTTTTTGTGGGTTTTGCATGGTTATCACTCGCTATGCGAGCGACTAAATTGATCGTACGATATCAATTATGCGAGTTGCAGTCACGCGGCCTATCAGCCGTCATGATTTCCGAACCTTTTCTGTGCTTTTGCCGGTCGTTTTCCCTGTTTTTGGGTGTTTTTGACAGGTTTATCGGTCGCTGCGCGACCGATTTCAATAGGGTCTTCGCCGACCTAGGTCTCAGACCCTAATTAAAGCTGCAAGCAGCGTTGAGCGGGTCTTCGACGTTCCATAGGCTGTTGTCCGCACATCGACGTGTGTGTCTAGGTGTCTCGAAGACTCGGCCGTTGGCAAACGTGGGAAGATTCAGGCCGATCGGACAAGTTACATGGGAGTTACAGCAGTATCATAAACATTGTGTTTGATGGCAAGTGATCTGTCGCCATGGCAACGGCTTTTGAGTAAAACTCACTATTGTCATATTGAGGTGTTGAGGGCACTAGCCATCATCTGAAGTCTGGTGCCGTTTGGACGATTTTGCATGGAATTAGGACAACACTGGCGAGGGATCTGTCGCCATGGCAACGGCATATGATGACATCCCATAATTGACATAGAGCTGTTGAGGGCCGGACTAGGAGCCATCATATGAAGTCTGGTGCCGTTTTGACGATTTTCCAATGAATTACAAAAACATCGTATTATTTGGCGAGGGACGCGTTGCCATGGAAACGGCATATGATGACATCCCATAATTGGCGTAGAGCTGTTGAGGGCTGGACCATTAACTGTCATATGAAGTCTGGTGCAGTTTGGACGATTTTCCATAGAAATACGACAACACCCTGTTTCATGGCGAGGGATCTGTCGCCATGGCAACGACATATGATGACATCCCATAATTGACATAGAGCTGTTGAGGGCCGGCCCATCAATGATAGTCTGAAGTCTGGTGCTGTTTGGACGATTTTCCATTGAATTACAACAACATCGTTTTTTTTGGCG
>JAPTMU010000060.1:843358-844558 GCA_028583405.1 Pogonophryne albipinna | reverse complement strand
ACCAGTTATGTGCACCCCTGTACTACAGCAAAAGTATTCTCCGTCGGGACTTCCTGCAACAACACCGACATTATCAAAGATGTTCTATTGAGAAGACGATCACTACGTGACAAAAGTTTTCAAAACCGTTTCTGGTCTTCGGTATTTCCAGACAAGTGGCTTCTGAAATCAATCTGACTAACTGCTGTCTGTGCAATTTACTCCGCGCGAGTTGGCGGACTTTATTTTGCTTACTTTAACATCATTTTTCATGGTGGGGCTAAGCCGTTTCTTGGTATGGGTGTAGCCTACCCCAGCCATACCCTGGCGCTGCCACTGGTGGCACGTATGGGGCGGGCCATTCTGCACATGCGTTAAATGCGTTAAATATTTTAACGCAATTAATTAAAAAAATTAATTACCGCCGTTAACGCGATAATTTTGACAGCACTAGTTAAAATACAAATAAAAAATAGTGCAAGAAGTCTATATACACGCAAATAGAATATGATATACAAGAACAGAATATGACATTTAAATATTGTACGTTAAGATCAAATTAAATACATTTCTTTACGGTGATAAATATTTAGATAAATAAGTAGATTGCAAGATGCAAACAGATGAATGTTTAGTGGTCTTATGGCCTGTGAGATAAAACTGTCTCTGAGTCTGTTGTTGTTTACGTCCGCGCCGCCATCTTTTATACGAGCGTCATGTTCTCAAGATAATCTATATGTCTTATAAACACGATCAGAGACACATTACTCATACTATATCTTTTCTAGAAACACCCCTGAAATGTGTATCTGCACTGTCGTTGTTGTTGTTGTGGTCATCCACTCGAGGCAGTGTTAAAAATGTTATTTAGTTATAATTAAAGTTGTGGTTGTTGCCGTCGGCGGACCTTACAATTAGTCAATGCTGTGCTGTTTGATGAGAAACAGACATCGATGCACATCGTTCCTACTTTCCCATGAACTCTGAATGAATATGTAAAATGATCACAGTTATAAATCCTCAGGGCTTCTGAACAGCAGTGTTTTTATGGATTGCCTTGTATTGGTGTTTTTGATTTGACTCGCTGTGATGAAGACGGACAGCAGGATTTAGATTTGTGGCTGTCATTTATTTCCCAGCATTTTAAAAGACGATCTCTCTGACCTCGGTCTCCATTTTCCCATCGTCTGTCTTTGTGTCGTTTAAAAAAAGCAATATACA
>JAPTMU010000060.1:810858-835858 GCA_028583405.1 Pogonophryne albipinna | reverse complement strand
TTTATAGCCCAACATTAGCCCCTTTAGCTTAGCGGTGGTGACGTGAAGTCATGTGACCGTGCTGTAGTTCCTTTATAGCCCAACATTAGCCACCTTTAGCTTAGCGGTGGTGACGTGAAGTCATGTGACCGTGCTGTAGTTCCTTTATAGCCCAACATTAGCCACCTTTAGCTTAGCGGTGGTGACGTGAAGTCATGTGACCGTGCTGTAGTTCCTTTATAGCCCAACATTAGCCCCTTTAGCTTAGCGGTGGTGACGTGAAGTCATGTGACCGTGCTGTAGTTCCTTTATAGCCCAACATTAGCCACCTTTAGCTTAGCGGTGGTGACGTGAAGTCATGTGACCGTGCTGTAGTTCCTTTATAGCCCAACATTAGCCACCTTTAGCTTAGCGGTGGTGACGTGAAGTCATGTGACCGTGCTGTAGTTCCTTTATAGCCCAACATTAGCCACCTTTAGCTTAGCGGTGGTGACGTGAAGTCATGTGACCGTGCTGTAGTTCCTTTATAGCCCAACATTAGCCACCTTTAGCTTAGCGGTGGTGACG
This sequence comes from Pogonophryne albipinna, assembly GCA_028583405.1. Taxonomy (NCBI): domain Eukaryota; kingdom Metazoa; phylum Chordata; class Actinopteri; order Perciformes; family Artedidraconidae; genus Pogonophryne; species Pogonophryne albipinna. Next base: position 835,312 of record JAPTMU010000060.1, on the reverse strand, counting down.
TGAAGTCATGTGACCGTGCTGTAGTTCCTTTATAGCCCAACATTAGCCACCTTTAGCTTAGCGGTGGTGACGTGAAGTCATGTGACCGTGCTGTAGTTCCTTTATAGCCCAACATTAGCCACCTTTAGCTTAGCGGTGGTGACGTGAAGTCATGTGACCGTGCTGTAGTTCCTTTATAGCCCAACATTAGCCTCCTTTAGCTTAGCGGTGGTGACGTGAAGTCATGTGACCGTGCTGTAGTTCCTTTATAGCCCAACATTAGCCACCTTTAGCTTAGCGGTGGTGACGTGAAGTCATGTGACCGTGCTGTAGTTCCTTTATAGCCCAACATTAGCCTCCTTTAGCTTAGCGGTGGTGACGTGAAGTCATGTGACCGTGCTGTAGTTCCTTTATAGCCCAACATTAGCCTCCTTTAGCTTAGCGGTGGTGACGTGAAGTCATGTGACCGTCCTGTAGTTCCTTTATAGCCCAACATTAGCCTCCTTTAGCTTAGCGGTGGTGACGTGAAGTCATGTGACCGTGCTGTAGTTCCTTTCCATATAATAACTTTTGTCTTTTAACAAACTCATCCCCCCCTCACCCTGTCTCTCCTCCATTTGTCCATGAGGTCATCCCTCTGTTACATCTAATCCTGCGAGGTTCATCTTTCTGCCTTAATCCCACACACACACACACACACACACACACACACACACACACACACACACACACACACACACACACACACACCAAGCTATACAATTGCACACACACAGACTCACAGTTATTCTTGTATTGTATACTCAATTCTCACAGCATGCACGCACATATATTCCTTTAGACAACAACACACACACACACACACACACACACACACACACACACACACACACACACACACACACACAACACACACACACACACACACACACACACACACACACACACACACACCAACCCCCCCACACACATACAGTGCCCCCTCCCTCCTCTCTGTATAAAACTTCCTCTGTCAGTACATTATCCATTCTGTCTGTCTCTCTTGTGTCTGTGGTGACAGAACACCTTCATATACAGGTAAGTGTGTGTGTCCGTGTGTCTGATGGCCTGTCTGTCCTTTAAAATCATCTTCTCTAGGTCTTGTTGTCTTGCTGTCATCATATCATACAGAAGTGAACCCTTGTTTTGTAGTATTGTCACTAAAACGTTTTCCAATCAACAAAAGACGTTTATCCAGTGATTCAGTAATTCGAGGATTCGTACTATCCCAAACGTGTGCAGAGGTTTTATTTCTCATTGAATAGTTTGTTGCTGATTCTGGGTAATACAGTATTATGTCTGAGCATCCTTGAATGCACCAGGGTAGAAGAACATATAACTAAAACCCATATTTATAACGAAATAACAACAATTAATTACTGAAGCTAATTTCATACTGCCTTAATTGCTACCTTGACATAGTCAAATAGTGGTAGCCTATATTTATATGAAATACTGAAGAAAGAAACGGTATAACTTTGTTGCTGTGTTTATCTGACTACATTTATCCTGTAGCTTGAGTTACTTTATGATTAAAAGGTTGATAATAATCACAAGAGTTAAAAATACAAGAGGTTTTGTGATAAAAAAATATCGCCAAAAGTCAATACAACAACAGCTGATGGAGAGATCGAAAGGGAATTAATATGTGTGTGTGTGTGTGTGTGTGTGTGTGTGTGTGTGTGTGTGTGTGTGTGTGTGTGTAACCTACCATCCTTACAGTTTTTTTGCCTCTATTTCCCCTGCAAACCTCAGATGCTAACATATAGCTAACTCTATTACATAGCAATGTCTATCTGTTAGTGTAAAGTTCCCTTTTTTTCATTTAGTGTTATTCAAAATGATACATCATATTATAATCTTCCTGCCACGCATTCAATAACATATGTCACTTATGAATCAGTTTCTATGTCAAGAAACAAAGGGGCTAATTTCACCGTTAGCTTAAACCGCTAACTCTCAAGCTATAAATACACATAACACTACAATGGCCTTTAGCTTTAGGTTTGTTACACACCCATTCTTCTTTTGACCACACACCCACCACACACACACACACACACACACACACACACACACACACACACACACACACACACACACACACACACACACACACACACCACACACACACACACACACACACACACACACACACACACACACACACAAACACACGCACGCGCACACACACACACACACACACACACACACACACACACACACACACACACACAAACACACACACACACACACACACACACACACACACACACACACACACACACACACACACACACACACACACACACCACACATTGCCCTTGACCAAAATAACCTCTGCTAAGTCGATCCAGTTGGTATTTGAACCCCTGTTTGGCGGTTTGGTCATCTCTCATTCATCTCCCGTTATTCATCCCTCTCTTCATCCATCATGGATTTATTCATAGGCGTCACCTTCACATAGTTCCTGAGTGAAGCCATCCCTCTGCGTTCAACACACAGTGACAGAGCCTTTGAGCAAAGCACTAAACTCCAAGGGATGTCAATATTGCTCTGCTTTTTGTATAAAAAAACCGATATAGATAAATAAAAGTTTATCGATTTTTTTATCTTCACGGCCTCCTGTATAGTTCCTGCTTTTTAATGCCGCTTTAATTATATTTCGAGATGTTTAATTTCTAGTATTGTTTACTTCTACTCTTTAATTTCGACTCATGTGCAATGCCTTGTTTTGTTGTTTTTTATGCTACTGCCAATTGAGATATAATTATCTTATTTTATTAAAAATAGTCCACTTTTTAACATTTTCATTTAGCTTCATTTGCTGCTCATTTCTGCATCATAGCAGGCTAAAGTTAAAAGCTAAAAAGTTTGACTTATTGCATATAAAATGAACCAGATCTTCCACATCCATTCACACAATTACTGACATGACTTTTAAGTAGGGCTGTCAAACGATTACAATTTTTAATCAGATTAATCACAGCTTAAAAATTAATTAATCAGATTAATCACCATTCGAACTATGTCCAAAATATGCCATTTCTTTATGTATATTGTGGGAATGGAAAGATAAATGAAAGAAGGCGGATATATCCATTTAACATACAGTATGTTTATTATAACATTTTTCTGCGTGTCAAAATGAAAGACAACCCACACACCTATCAATCATCAAACCGTGGGGTCTTAATTCATTACGTGTTGATTTCTATCAACGGGGGAGTACTTCAGGAAAGTCGACAGGGGGGGTTAGTGGAGTACTTTGTGACCACAGAGTGTGAACGTTGTGATCAGCTGTTTTAGCGCAGTTCTCCAGTGAAGGGGGGGGGAGTCTCCCTCCGCAGCCGGTTGGCGTAGTTTTGGCACAATTCCGTTGTACAGACCGACGTTAACAGCAGCCCTGTCTGTGCACACGGAGACCGACTCTGTCGTCCGGTGATCTAACCGCCTTCTGGAAAAGCTTCACAAGTACGCCGGTACGCAAATGCGCTTTGTGACACAAGTTTCAGATTACGCACATAACCGGCGTACCAGATATGTGCACCCTGTACTACAGCAAAAGTATTCTCCGTCGGGACTTCCTGCAACAACACCGACATTATCAAGATGTTCTATTGAGAAGACGATCACTACGTGACAAAAGTTTTCAAAACCGTTTCTGGTCTTCGGTATTTCCAGACAAGTGGCTCTGAAATCAATCTGACTAACTGCTGTCTGTGCAATTTACTCCGCGCGAGTTGGCGGACTTTATTTTGCTTACTTTAACATCATTTTTCAAGGTGGGGCTAAGCCATTTCTTGGTATGGGTGTAGCCTACCCCAGCCATACCCTGGCGCTGCCACTGGTGGCACGTATGGGGCGGGCCATTCTGCACATGCGTTAAATGCGTTAAATATTTTAACGCAATTAATTCAAAAAATTAATTACCGCCGTTAACGCGATAATTTTGACAGCACTACTTTTAAGACATAATAATTTAAATAAAAGCTTTTAAGTGTCTGTTCTGTGAAAAGTTGTACCTACAAATAAGTTAATATGGGGTTTGGGTTAGCTTAGCAACAACTGGAAACAGCTATCATAGTTATCTTCACTAAGTCCAGCTACCAGCTCCTCTTATTCACAAATTAACACAATATTTTTCACGTGCAATAACTCGGTGGCAGCAGAAATACGTTGTTAACATTGACAAGAGCAATGTTAGGTTTCAGTATGAGAATATGTGGCGTTAAAGCTACTAAATGCTTCGCTATGTTCACTAGCTTGTTGCTAACTCGCTGGTGAAGTAGAAAGTACAGGTATTTGAGTTCAACATGTAAGAAGTAGAAAGTACAGGTATTTGAGTTCAACATGTAAGAAGTAGAAAGTACAGGTATTTGGGTTAAAGTGTAAGAAGTAGAAAGTACAGGTATTTGGGTTCAAAGTGTAAGAAGTAGAAAGTACAGGTATTTGAGTTCAACATGTAAGAAGTAGAAAGTACAGGTATTTGAGTTCAACATGTAAGAAGTAGAAAGTACAGGTATTTGGTTCAACATGTAAGAAGTAGAAAGTACAGGTATTTGAGTTCAACATGTAAGAAGTAGAAAGTACAGGTATTTGAGTTCAACATGTAAGAAGTAGAAAGTACAGGTATTTGGGTTCAAAGTGTAAGAAGTAGAAAGTACAGGTATTTGTGTTCAACATGTAAGAAGTAGAAAGTACAGGTATTTGGGTTCAAAGTGTAAGAAGTAGAAAGTACAGGTATTTGTGTTAAACATGTAAGAAGTAGAAAGTACAGGTATTTGTGTTCAAAGTGTGAGAAGTAGAAAGTACAGGTATTTGGGTTCAAAGTGTAAGAAGTAGAAAGTACAGGTATTTGTGTTCAACATGTAAGAAGTAGAAAGTACAGGTATTTGGGTTCAAAGTGTAAGAAGTAGAAAGTACAGGTATTTGTGTTCAACATGTGAGAAGTAGAAAGTACAGGTATTTGGGTTCAAAGTGTAAGAAGGTAGAAAGTACAGGTATTTGAGTTCACATGTAAGAAGTAGAAAGTACAGGTATTTGTGTTCAACGTGTGAGAAGTAGAAAGTACAGGTATTTGGGTTCAACATGTAAGAAGTAGAAAGTACAGGTATTTGGGTGTTCAAAGTGTAAGAAGTAGAAAGTACAGGTATTTGTGTTAAACATGTAAGAAGTAGAAAGTACAGGTATTTGTGTTCAACATGTAAGAAGTAGAAAGTACAGGTATTTGGTGTTCAACATGTAAGAAGTAGAAAGTACAGGTATTTGGTTCAACATGTAAGAAGTAGAAAGTACAGGTATTTGTGTTCAACATGTAAGAAGTAGAAAGTTCAGGTATTTGGTTCAACATGTAAGAAGTAGAAAGTACAGGTATTTGTGTTCAACATGTAAGAAGTAGAAAGTACAGGTATTTGTGTTCAACATGTAAGAAGTAGAAAGTACAGGTATTTGAGTTCAACATGTAAGAAGTAGAAAGTACAGGTATTTGGGTTCAAATGTAAGAAGTAGAAAGTACAGGTATTTGTGTTAAACATGTAAGAAGTAGAAAGTACAGGTATTTGTGTTCAACATGTAAGAAGTAGAAAGTACAGGTATTTGTGTTCAAAGTGTAAGAAGTAGAAAGTACAGGTATTTGGTTCAACATGTAAGAAGTAGAAAGTACAGGTATTTGTGTTCAACATGTAAGAAGTAGAAAGTCAGGTATTTGAGTTCAACATGTAAGAAGTAGAAAGTACAGGTATTTGTGTTCAAATGTAAGAAGTAGAAAGTACAGGTATTTGTGTTCAACATGTAAGAAGTAGAAAGTACAGGTATTTGAGTTCAACATGTAAGAAGTAGAAAGTACAGGTATTTGGGTTCAACATGTAAGAAGTAGAAAGTACAGGTATTTGTGTTCAACATGTAAGAAGTAGAAAGTACAGGTATTTGGGTTCAACATGTAAGAAGTAGAAAGTACAGGTATTTGTGTTCAACATGTAAGAAGTAGAAAGTTCAGGTATTTGAGTTCAACATGTAAGAAGTAGAAAGTACAGGTATTTGTGTTCAACATGTAAGAAGTAGAAAGTACAGGTATTTGTGTTCAACATGTAAGAAGTAGAAAGTACAGGTATTTGAGTTCAACATGTAAGAAGTAGAAAGTACAGGTATTTGGGTTCAACATGTAAGAAGTAGAAAGTACAGGTATTTGAGTTCAACATGTAAGAAGTAGAAAGTACAGGTATTTGTGTTCAAAGTGTAAGAAGTAGAAAGTACAGGTATTTGTGTTAAACATGTAAGAAGTAGAAAGTACAGGTATTTGGGTTCATCATGTAAGAAGTAGAAAGTACAGGTATTTGTGTTAAACATGTAAGAAGTAGAAAGTACAGGTATTTGTGTTCAACATGTAAGAAGTAGAAAGTACAGGTATTTGTGTTCAAAGTGTAAGAAGTAGAAAGTACAGGTATTTAGGTTCAACATGTAAGAAGTAGAAAGTACAGGTATTTGTGTTCAACATGTAAGAAGTAGAAAGTTCAGGTATTTGTGTTCAAAGTGTAAGAAGTAGAAAGTACAGGTATTTAGGTTCAACATGTAAGAAGTAGAAAGTACAGGTATTTGAGTTCAACATGTAAGAAGTAGAAAGTACAGGTATTTGTGTTCAAAGTGTAAGAAGTAGAAAGTACAGGTATTTGGTTCAACATGTAAGAAGTAGAAAGTACAGGTATTTGTGTTCAACATGTAAGAAGTAGAAAGTACAGGTATTTGAGTTCAACATGTAAGAAGTAGAAAGTACAGGTATTTGAGTTCAACATGTAAGAAGTAGAAAGTACAGGTATTTGAGTTCAACATGTAAGAAGTAGAAAGTACAGGTATTTGAGTTCAACATGTAAGAAGTAGAAAGTACAGGTATTTGAGTTCAACATGTAAGAAGTAGAAAGTACAGGTATTTGTGTTCAAAGTGTAAGAAGTAGAAAGTACAGGTATTTGGTTCAACATGTAAGAAGTAGAAAGTACAGGTATTTGTGTTCAAAGTGTAAGAAGTAGAAAGTACAGGTATTTGAGTTCAACATGTAAGAAGTAGAAAGTACAGGTATTTGTGTTCAAAGTGTAAGAAGTAGAAAGTACAGGTATTTAGGTCAACATGTAAGAAGTAGAAAGTACAGGTATTTGTGTTCAACATGTAAGAAGTAGAAAGTTCAGGTATTTGAGTTCAACATGTAAGAAGTAGAAAGTACAGGTATTTGAGTTCAACATGTAAGAAGTAGAAAGTACAGGTATTTGTGTTGAAAGTGTAAGAAGTAGAAAGTACAGGTATTTGTGTTCAACATGTAAGAAGTAGAAAGTACAGGTATTTGGGTTCAACATGTAAGAAGTAGAAAGTACAGGTATTTGAGTTCAACATGTAAGAAGTAGAAAGTACAGGTATTTGAGTTCAACATGTAAGAAGTAGAAAGTACAGGTATTTGGGTTCAACATGTAAGAAGTAGAAAGTACAGGTATTTGTGTTCAAAGTGTAAGAAGTAGAAAGTACAGGTATTTGAGTTCAACATGTAAGAAGTAGAAAGTTCAGGTATTTGTGTTCAACATGTAAGAAGTAGAAAGTACAGGTATTTGTGTTCAAAGTGTAAGAAGTAGAAAGTACAGGTATTTGTGTTAAACATGTAAGAAGTAGAAAGTACAGGTATTTGGGTTCATCATGTAAGAAGTAGAAAGTACAGGTATTTGTGTTAAACATGTAAGAAGTAGAAAGTACAGGTATTTGTGTTCAACATGTAAGAAGTAGAAAGTACAGGTATTTGTGTTCAAAGTGTAAGAAGTAGAAAGTACAGGTATTTAGGTTCAACATGTAAGAAGTAGAAAGTACAGGTATTTGTGTTCAACATGTAAGAAGTAGAAAGTTCAGGTATTTGAGTTCAACATGTAAGAAGTAGAAAGTACAGGTATTTGTGTTCAAAGTGTGTGTAAGAAGTAGAAAGTACAGGTATTTAGGTTCACATGTAAGAAGTAGAAAGTACAGGTATTTGTGTTCAACATGTAAGAAGTAGAAAGTACAGGTATTTGAGTTCAACATAAGAAGAAGTAGAAAGTACAGGTATTTGAGTTCAACATGTAAGAAGTAGAAAGTACAGGATTTGAGTTCAACATGTAAGAAGTAGAAAGTACAGGTATTTGAGTTCAACATGTAAGAAGTAGAAAGTACAGGTATTTGTGTTCAACATGTAAGAAGTAGAAAGTACAGGTATTTGAGTTCAACATGTAAGAAGTAGAAAGTACAGGTATTTGTGTTCAACGTGTAAGAAGTAGAAAGTACAGGTATATTGAGTTCAACATGTAAGAAGTAGAAAGTACAGGTATTTTTTTTTTTTTGAGTTCCACATGTAAGAAGTAGGAAAGTACAGGTATTTGTGTTCAAAGTGTAAGAAGTAGAAAGTACAGGTATTTAGGTTCAACATGTAAGAAGTAGAAAGTACAGGTATTTGTGTTCAAAAGTGTAAGAAGTAGAAAGTACAGGTATTTGAGTTCAACATGTAAGAAGTAGAAAGTACAGGTATTTGTGTTCAAAGTGTAAGAAGTAGAAAGTACAGGTATTTAGGTTCAACATGTAAGAAGTAGAAAGTACAGGTATTTGTGTTCAACAATGTAAGAAGTAGAAAGTTCAGGTATTTGTGTTCAACATGTAAGAAGTAGAAAGTACAGTGTATTTGAGTTCAACATGTAAGAAGTAGAAAGTACAGGTATTTGTGTTGAAAGTGTAAGAAGTAGAAAGTACAGGTATTTGTGTTCAACATGTAAGAAGTAGAAAGTACAGGTATTTGAGTTCAACATGTAAGAAGTAGAAAGTTCAGGTATTTGTGTTCAACATGTAAGAAGTAGAAAGTTCAGGTATTTGTGTTCAACATGTAAGAAGTAGAAAGTTCAGGTATTTGTGTTCAACATGTAAGAAGTAGAAAGTACAGGTATTTGAGTTCAACATGTAAGAAGTAGAAAGTACAGGTATTTGAGTTCAACATGTAAGAAGTAGAAAGTACAGGTATTTGTGTTGAAAGTGTAAGAAGTAGAAAGTACAGGTATTTGTGTTCAACATGTAAGAAGTAGAAAGTACAGGTATTTGAGTTCAACATGTAAGAAGTAGAAAGTACAGGTATTTGAGTTCAACATGTAAGAAGTAGAAAGTACAGGTATTTGTGTTGAAAGTGTAAGAAGTAGAAAGTACAGGTATTTGTGTCAACATGTAAGAAGTAGAAAGTACAGGTATTTGTGTTGAAAGTTGTAAGAAGTAGAAAGTACAGGTATTTGTGTTCAACATGTAAGAAGTAGAAAGTACAGGTATTTGTGTTCAACATGTAAGAAGTAGAAAGTACAGGTATTTGTGTTCAAAGTGTAAGAAGTAGAAAGTACAGGTATTTAGGTTCAACATGTAAGAAGTAGAAAGTACAGGTATTTGTGTTCAACATGTAAGAAGTAGAAAGTTCAGGTATTTGTGTTCAAAGTGTAAGAAGTAGAAAGTACAGGTATTTAGGTTCAACATGTAAGAAGTAGAAAGTACAGGTATTTGAGTTCAACATGTAAGAAGTAGAAAGTACAGGTATTTGTGTTCAAAGTGTAAGAAGTAGAAAGTACAGGTATTTGGTTTCAACATGTAAGAAGTAGAAAGTACAGGTATTTGTGTTCAACATGTAAGAAGTAGAAAGTACAGGTATTTGAGTTCAACATGTAAGAAGTAGAAAGTACAGGTATTTGAGTTCAACATGTAAGAAGTAGAAAGTACAGGTATTTGAGTTCAACATGTAAGAAGTAGAAAGTACAGGTATTTGAGTTCAACATGTAAGAAGTAGAAAGTACAGGTAATTTGAGTTCAACATGTAAGAAGTAGAAAGTACAGGTATTTGTGTTCAAAGTGTAAGAAGTAGAAAGTACAGGTATTTAGGTTCAACATGTAAGAAGTAGAAAGTACAGGTATTTGTGTTCAAAGTGTAAGAAGTAGAAAGTACAGGTATTTGAGTTCAACATGTAAGAAGTAGAAAGTACAGGTATTTGTGTTCAAAGTGTAAGAAGTAGAAAGTACAGGTATTTAGGTTCAACATGTAAGAAGTAGAAAGTACAGGTATTTGTGTTCAACATGTAAGAAGTAGAAAGTTCAGGTATTTGAGTTCAACATGTAAGAAGTAGAAAGTACAGGTATTTGAGTTCAACATGTAAGAAGTAGAAAGTACAGGTATTTGTGTTGAAAGTGTAAGAAGTAGAAAGTACAGGTATTTGTGTTCAACATGTAAGAAGTAGAAAGTACAGGTATTTGGGTTCAACATGTAAGAAGTAGAAAGTACAGGTATTTGAGTTCAACATGTAAGAAGTAGAAAGTACAGGTATTTGTGTTAAACATGTAAGAAGTAGAAAGTACAGGTATTTGTGTTCAACATGTAAGAAGTAGAAAGTACAGGTATTTGTGTTCAAAGTGTAAGAAGTAGAAAGTACAGGTATTTAGGTTCAACATGTAAGAAGTAGAAAGTACAGGTATTTGTGTTCAACATGTAAGAAGTAGAAAGTTCAGGTATTTGAGTTCAACATGTAAGAAGTAGAAAGTACAGGTATTTGTGTTCAAAGTGTAAGAAGTAGAAAGTACAGGTATTTAGGTTCAACATGTAAGAAGTAGAAAGTACAGGTATTTGTGTTCAACATGTAAGAAGTAGAAAGTACAGGTATTTGAGTTCAACATGTAAGAAGTAGAAAGTACAGGTATTTGAGTTCAACATGTAAGAAGTAGAAAGTACAGGTATTTGAGTTCAACATGTAAGAAGTAGAAAGTACAGGTATTTGAGTTCAACATGTAAGAAGTAGAAAGTACAGGTATTTGAGTTCAACATGTAAGAAGTAGAAAGTACAGGTATTTGTGTTCAAAGTGTAAGAAGTAGAAAGTACAGGTATTTAGGTTCAACATGTAAGAAGTAGAAAGTACAGGTATTTGTGTTCAAAGTGTAAGAAGTAGAAAGTACAGGTATTTGTGTTCAACATGTAAGAAGTAGAAAGTACAGGTATTTGAGTTCAACATGTAAGAAGTAGAAAGTACAGGTATTTGTGTTGAAAGTGTAAGAAGTAGAAAGTACAGGTATTTGTGTTCAACATGTAAGAAGTAGAAAGTTCAGGTATTTGTGTTCAACATGTAAGAAGTAGAAAGTACAGGTATTTGAGTTCAACATGTAAGAAGTAGAAAGTACAGGTATTTGTGTTGAAAGTGTAAGAAGTAGAAAGTACAGGTATTTGTGTTCAACATGTAAGAAGTAGAAAGTACAGGTATTTGAGTTCAACATGTAAGAAGTAGAAAGTTCAGGTATTTGTGTTCAACATGTAAGAAGTAGAAAGTTCAGGTATTTGTGTTCAACATGTAAGAAGTAGAAAGTACAGGTATTTAGGTTCAACATGTAAGAAGTAGAAAGTACAGGTATTTGTGTTCAACATGTAAGAAGTAGAAAGTACAGGTATTTGAGTTCAACATGTAAGAAGTAGAAAGTACAGGTATTTGTGTTGAAAGTGTAAGAAGTAGAAAGTACAGGTATTTGTGTTCAACATGTAAGAAGTAGAAAGTACAGGTATTTGAGTTCAACATGTAAGAAGTAGAAAGTTCAGGTATTTGTGTTGAAAGTGTAAGAAGTAGAAAGTACAGGTATTTGTGTTCAACATGTAAGAAGTAGAAAGTACAGGTATTTGAGTTCAACATGTAAGAAGTAGAAAGTTCAGGTATTTGTGTTCAACATGTAAGAAGTAGAAAGTTCAGGTATTTGTGTTCAACATGTAAGAAGTAGAAAGTACAGGTATTTGTGTTCAACATGTAAGAAGTAGAAAGTACAGGTATTTGAGTTCAACATGTAAGAAGTAGAAAGTACAGGTATTTGAGTTCAACATGTAAGAAGTAGAAAGTACAGGTATTTGTGTTGAAAGTGTAAGAAGTAGAAAGTACAGGTATTTGTGTTCAACATGTAAGAAGTAGAAAGTACAGGTATTTGGGTTCAACATGTAAGAAGTAGAAAGTACAGGTATTTGAGTTCAACATGTAAGAAGTAGAAAGTACAGGTATTTGAGTTCAACATGTAAGAAGTAGAAAGTACAGGTATTTGTGTTGAAAGTGTAAGAAGTAGAAAGTACAGGTATTTGTGTTTCAACATGTAAGAAGTAGAAAGTACAGGTATTTGGGTTCAACATGTAAGAAGTAGAAAGTACAGGTATTTGTGTTCAACATGTAAGAAGTAGAAAGTACAGGTATTTGAGTTCAACATGTAAGAAGTAGAAAGTTCAGGTATTTGTGTTCAACATGTAAGAAGTAGAAAGTTCAGGTATTTGTGTTCAACATGTTAAGAAGTAGAAAGTACAGGTATTTGTGTTCAACATGTAAGAAGTAGAAAGTTACAGGTATTTGAGTCAACATGTAAGAAGTAGAAAGTACAGGTATTTGAGTTCAACATGTAAGAAGTAGAAAGTACAGGTATTTGTGTTGAAAGTGTAAGAAGTAGAAAGTACAGGTATTTGTGTTCAACATGTAAGAAAGTAGAAAGTACAGGTATTTGGGTTCAACATGTAAGAAGTAGAAAGTACAGGTATTTGAGTTCAACATGTAAGAAGTAGAAAGTACAGGTATTTGAGTTCAACATGTAAGAAGTAGAAAGTACAGGTATTTGTGTTGAAAGTGTAAGAAGTAAGAAAGTACAGGTATTTGTGTTCAACATGTAAGAAGTAGAAAGTACAGGTATTTGGGTTCAACATGTAAGAAGTAGAAAGTACAGGTATTTGAGTTCAACATGTAAGAAGTAGAAAGTACAGGTATTTGAGTTCAACATGTAAGAAGTAGAAAGTACAGGTATTTGTGTTGAAAGTGTAAGAAGTAGAAAGTACAGGTATTTGTGTTCAACATGTAAGAAGTAGAAAGTACAGGTATTTGTGTTGAAAGTGTAAGAAGTAGAAAGTACAGGTATTTGTGTTCAACATGTAAGAAGTAGAAAGTACAGGTATTTGGGTTCAACATGTAAGAAGTAGAAAGTACAGGTATTTGAGTTCAACATGTAAGAAGTAGAAAGTACAGGTATTTGAGTTCAACATGTAAGAAGTAGAAAGTACAGGTATTTGAGTTCAACATGTAAGAAGTAGAAAGTACAGGTATTTGAGTTCAACATGTAAGAAGTAGAAAAGTACAGGTATTTGTGTTGAAAGTGTAAGAAGTAGAAAGTACAGGTATTTGTGTTCAACATGTAATAAGTAGAAAGTACAGGTATTTGTGTTCAACATGTAAGAAGTATAAAGTACAGGTATTTGAGTTCAACATGTAAGAAGTAGAAAGTACAGGTATTTGTGTTGAAAGTGTAAGAAGTAGAAAGTACAGGTATTTGTGTTCAACATGTAAGAAGTAGAAAGTACAGGTATTTGTGTTCAACATGTAATAAGTAGAAAGTACAGGTATTTGAGTTCAACATGTAAGAAGTAGAAAGTACAGGTATTTGTGTTCAACATGTAAGAAGTAGAAAGTACAGGTATTTGAGTTCAACATGTGAGAAGTAGAAAGTACAGGTATTTGTGTTCAACATGTAAGAAGTAGAAAGTACAGGTATTTGGGTTCAAAGTGTAAGAAGTAGAAAGTACAGGTATTTGTGTTAAAAATGTAAAAAGTTAAAGTAAAAAGTCGTCAGAAAAATAAGTATTGGAGTAAAGTACTGATACCAGAAACATGTACTTAAGTACAGTAACAAAGTATTTGTACTCCACTACTTCCCAGCTCTGGCAGTAAGAAGATCTGCGGGTTATTTGTTTTTGGAAAGTCACTCTTTCAACACCAGACAATAGGACAAGAGGAGAGGGATGGAGAGAGGGAGGAAACTCAATCTTTCCACGTTTAACCCTCTTCACATTCTCACCTGTTGACGCTCCATCAATCTCCACTTTCCTTCCAGGAAGGTGTCAGCGTGGTTTCAGCCAATAGCAGCTCACAGGGACCATTCATAGCCAATAGCATGTCAGTATGCATTGTGTCTGTGTGTGTGTCCCTGTTTCCAAACAGATTTATCACAGCTTTGATTTCACAGAGATGACTCACTGCTGCATTCAAACACCTGATGTGTTTTTAAGTATCCCTCCATGTAACCAGTGTCTTTATATCCTCGTTAATATTGCTGCCAAACACCTATAATGATGTAGTCAGCGGGGCAATGTTTCTAAGTAGATTTAGTCATGTAGCTGTACTTCTAAGAATTCTGACTTTTTTCCCCAAATGTCTGCCTTTTTTTCTCAGGTTTGAGTTTTTTTCCCAGAATTCAGACGTTTTGTTTTTCCTTAACCCTCCTGTTGTCTTCTCCCCCCCCCCCTTACTTTGGTGTTCACGGTCAAATTTGACTGGTCCTGTTTTAACTGCTATTACATTAACACAAAAACCATTAATCATCACCAGATGTCATTTCACACCCTTTCAAACTGTACATATTGTATCAGAATACTGGTATACATGAAGAACTGCAGTAAATATACAAAGAAAGACACTGAACATGTATTGGTGTGCCAGGTGTGATCCATGTGGGGGGAGGGGCACATAAGAGCGGGAAATGTGTGAAATTGGTCTGTGTGTGTGTGTGTGTGTGTGTGTGTGTGTGTGTGTGTGTGTGTGTGTGTGTGTGTGTGTGTGTGTGTGTGTGTGTGTGTGTGTGTGCCAGGTGTGATTCACATGGGGGGGGGGGGGACACATCTAGAGTGTATATGTGTGTGTGTGTGTGTTTGTTTGATCTGATCCGGATGGTTACTAATTCCTTTTCTTTATGGCGGTCATGTTTTGACCGGGAACACCATGGTGTTACAAAGTTGACTAAAAGATCCACAATGCAATGAAAGTGTTGATCAGCATTTCATATGTTCAAATGTCTCCTGTGAAGGATATCATAAAGCCTTAATGCAATCTAATGTAAAACTAAAAAGTTATGATTGATGAAAGTAGTAAATCAGTCAGATTTGACCCGAAGACAACAGGAGGGTAGACGTGTTTCTAAGACTTCCGATTTTTCTCACAACCCTGACTTTTTCCCAGAATGTGCAAATTTTTTTCAAAGAAATTCTGACTTTTTTTAACCCCGATCTTTCTACGTTTAACCCTCTTCACATTCTCACCTGTTGACGCTCCATCAATCTCCAGTTTCCCTCCAGGAAGGTGTCAGCGTGGTTTCAGCCAATAGCAGCTCACAGGGACCATTCATAGCCAATAGCATGCATTGTGTCTGAGTGTGTGTCCCTGTTTCCAAAGAGATTAATCACAGCCACCTTTGTGATGATTCACTGCTGCATTTACAGCACATGGGTTTCTCAGTATTTAAACAAACACCTGACATGTTTTTAAGTATCTCTAATCCATGTAACCAGTATATTTTTATCCTAGTTAATGTTTCTGCCAAAGACCTATTGAGTCAGTGAGGCAATGTTTCTCAGTAGATTTTCCTCAAGTAACTGCACTTTATAAGGATTCTGACTTGTTTTCTCAAATTGATTTTGACTTATATATTTTTTTTAATGGATTTTTTCTTAAATTAGACGTTTTTCTAAGAGTTCAGATTTTTCTCACAATCCTGACTTTTTCCTCAAATTTGAATTTTTTCTTGATTTTTGAACTTTTGTATTCATTTCTACGTATTTCTCAGAATTCTGACTTGTTCTCCAAACATTCTGAATTTTGTCCAAAGAAATCGGACTGTTTTTCTCAGGTTTGACTTTTTAATTCTTCTTTTAAGTTTTTTTTTAATTCTGCCTTTACTCAAATTTATATTTTCTCAGAATTCTGACTTTTTTTCAAAAAAATCTGACTTTTTTCAAAACATTTTTACTTTTTTCTAAGAATTCTGTTTTTTTTCTCAATTTAGGCATTTTTTTATTAATGTATTTTTCTTTAAATGTAACTTTTTTTCACAGAATTCAGAGGTTTTTTAAAATTCTGCCTTATTTACTCAAATTTGTATTTTCTCAGAATTCTGACTTTTTTCAAAACATTTTTTGACTTTTTTCTCAATTTAGAATTTTTCTCAATTATGGAATTTTTTTATAAATGTCTTCTAATTTCTAAGAATTCTGACTTTTTTACTCAAATGTTATTTTCTAAAAATGTCAGACTTTTATCATGGATTTGACTTTTTGCCCAGAATTCTAACTTGTTTCTCATTTGTGTATAATCGTGTCAGTTCTCTCCTGATGTTAATTGAACTTCTACTGATTGTAGATTGTCCTGATTTGTTTGTCCTCTGCCTCTGTTCTTTGCAGTCATGTCAGACGTCGAAGAAGAGTACGAGTGAGTACAGAAACATCCTTCAGTATTTATAATTTCAGCGTTTGCATTAACCGTGAAGTTAACTAATTAATATGTTTGTCTCTATTTCTTCTCCTCTTCTCTCCAGGGAGCAGGGTGAGTTCAATGTCTCCACATTTAACACTTTAGGTTTCCTAGAAACAACTTATCTGATTGTAAATGAATTTCTCTGGGTCTCTTTTCTCCAGAGGCTGAAGAGGAGGTGGAGCCTGAGGAAGTGGAAGAGAAGGATGAAGAGCAGCGGGTGGAGGTAGAGGAGGATGAAGGTAGGTCAGGGAAATACCCAGAATGCAAAGCAGCTTACCTGCATCCACCCTGATTAACCAAAGTGGTTTGTAGTCAGCTGCAAATATGGTTTGACCCCAAAGAAATTGCAACAAAATGTTTCTCAATGGATTGTTGTAGTATCAGGTGGAACTTAACAACATGCTAAAAGTGGCAGAACAGTTGAATGTCTATGGATGTGCTATGGATGTACACACATTCTGACGGATAACAAGGGTATTAATGATAAGAAAATATGTTTTCCTTGTTTGATATATCTGTGTAAATGATGGGCAACACTAACTCTGACCCTTTACTTCCACTCTATTCTGCTTCCCAAACCTCCAGAGCGACATGAGCACAAGAACACCACGGTACGTACCAGCATGTCCGTCATAACTCAAACTTTTACAAACCATTAATAAAATAACTTAAATCCAATAGAGTGGTGAAGGAATTTTATGTGTATTTATGTGTTGGTCCCTGAACGCAGCATCTCCCTGGACCAATGGGATTCCTCCATGTGATTTTGGATTATTGCAGAAAAATAATCTCAACGTTTATGATACTTACACGTTTAGTTCAGCAGGATCATCTCCACACATTAACACCACTTTATGATTTCTGAAGAAGCTAATGCTAAGCTAGAGGTGGCTAATGTTGGGTTATAAGGAACTACAGCGCGGTCACATGACTTCACGTCACCACCGCTAAGCTAAAGGAGGCTAATGTTGGGCTATAAAGGAACTACAGCACGGTCACATGACTTCACGTCACCACCACTAAGCTAAAGGTGGCTAATGTTGGGCTATAATGGAACTACAGCACGGTCACATGACTTCACGTCACCACCGCTAAGCTAAAGGAGGCTAATGTTGGGCTATAAAGGAACTACAGCACGGTCACATGACTTCACGTCACCACCGCTAAGCTAAAGGAGGCTAATGTTGGGCTATAAAGGAACTACAGCACGGTCACATGACTTCACGTCACCACCGCTAAGCTAAAGGTGGCTAATGTTGGGCTATAAAGGAACTACAGCACGGTCACATGACTTCAAGTCACCACCGCTAAGCTAAAGGTGGCTAATGTTGGGCTATAAAGGAACTACAGCACGGTCACATGACTTCACGTCACCACCGCTAAGCTAAAGGAGGCTAATGTTGGGCTACAAAGGAGCCACAGCACGGTCACATGACTTCACGTCACCACTGCTAAGCTAAAGGAGGCTAATGTTGGGCTATAAAGGAACTACAGCACGGTCACATGACTTCACGTCACCACCGCTAAGCTAAAGGTGGCTAATGTTGGGCTATAAAGGAACTACAGCACGGTCACATGACTTCACGTCACCACCACTAAGCTAAAGGTGGCTAATGTTGGGCTATAAAGGAACTACAGCACGGTCACATGACTTCACGTCACCACCGCTAAGCTAAAGGCGGCTAATGTTGGGCTATAAAGGAACTACAGCACGGTCACATGACTTCACGTCACCACCACTAAGCTAAAGGTGGCTACAGTTAGGCGCCGACAATATTATCGTTTATCACAATAATTTCCGGGAAAATGTATCGTCCAACAAAATTAATTATCGTGACAGGCCTAGCTACAGTATAAAGGAGCCAAAAACACATTCAGAAAACCATTGACCTCCAGACCAGGGGACAACTTGCTAAAATGCTGAGTCATGCCAGGGTTTTAGGACTCATTCCTGCACCTCTCTATGGGGCTTTATAGTACCTGCAGATTGTGTGCCTCTCAATGCATGATGGGAAATCATGGTTTTAAAGTAATAGTTAAATATTTGGGGAATATGCTTGTCTTACCTCTTGATCCCCGGGATGTGGATTTCCTCCTTCCTCTCCTGGACCTTTATCATTTCTCACTTCTGCATTTCAATCTCCTCTTCACTCTAAGAGCATCTTTCCTCATTTCCATCCCGCATTTCCTTCCGATGCTACCTTCCTCATCCTACTCTTTTACTCTCTTGCTCCCTCTCGTCCGTCCTACTTCTCCCATTCCCTTGCTCTATACTTTCCACCCATCGTAAATGACTCATTTCTTGCTCCATTTGTATGTAATTATCCATTATTCATTCTGTCTTCATGTCGTTGGTCCGTCAGATCAAGAAGTCCAGGAGGAAGGTGAGAAATGTTAGACATGGTTTCCCAAATTGGTGGTTAACATTATCATGAATAGAAGTGAAGTGAAACCCTGAATTAGATAACGGCTTAATTGTCTTTTATTTTGTAGTCCTTTGCTTGCTGTTCCTTTAGTAACACTAATCATTTTATTACCAACTTTTAGATCGTCATTAATCGTTATTTTTGTCTTTTTCTCTCTTTTATCAACAGAGGAAGAGCGGCCAAAACCAAAGTATGTCACATTGTGTATTCTTTGGTTGCATTGGTTATTCTCTATACGTAAAGACATTAAGCATTATAGGGACACATGACCAACAGTGATTTCTTTCTTTTGAGTTCGGAGATTAAAGTCAGACTTCTGAGAACCGAATTTTTTTTTACTTTTTCTCAGAATTCTGACTTTGTCCTCAGAGATAAAAAACTCAAATTTGAGAAAAACATTAAAATGTGTGAATAGTCAGAATTCTGAGAAATTAGGAGGAAAAAAAAATGTTTGTGAAAAAAGTCGAATTTAAGAAAAGTCAGAATTCTGAGAAATGAGTGAAATTTGAGAAAAACAATTACATTTGTGGAAAAAGTCAAATCTTAAAATAAATCAGAATTCTGAAAAAAAGTCAGACATTTGCGAAAATATGATCAATTTGAGAAACGTTTTTAGTTTTTAGTCAGAATTCTGAGAAAAAGTCACAAATTAGAAAAAAGTCAGAATTCTTACAAAAGTCAGACAAATTTGTGAACAAAAAGATAATTGGGCAAAAAGTCAGAAATCTGAGAAAAAGTCACAAAGTAAATAATGAGAGTAAGTAAAAAAATATATTTTTTATTTTCCTTTCTCTGAAAAAAAATATTCCCTTTGGTCAGATCTCAAAAGAAAATTCACACGTTCTCTTCCTCAATTTCCTCAAAAAAAAGTCCCATTGATTTGATGATGTCCTTCTCGTTAACCTTGTTCTTCCTGCTCTTCTTCAGACCTTTGGTTCCCCAACTCGCCCCTCCAAAGATCCCTGAGGGCGACCGGGTGGATTTTGATGTAAGTCGTGCCTTTAATCAACAGATTTGATCCAGACCATAAAACTATACTGAATCCAAAACAACGCATCTGTGGTAAAATAATGATATTCAGTTTTGTCATACCTAATGAGACAGAATCTCTCTCTCTTTGCAGGACATCCACAGAAAGCGTATGGAGAAAGATTTACTGGAGCTTCACACTCTGATCGACGTCCACTTTGACCAGAGGAAGAAAGACGAGGAGGAACTGATCAGCCTGAAGGACCGAATCGTAAGCTCACCTTTCACACCTTCAACAAGGACCAACCAGTCTCACGGCATTTCTTGTTATAGTCACAAATTTCATCTATTGATTCACCATCACGATTTCACAATTTTTTCGTGTCACACAGAACGATTTTAAAAGCAATGTAAATAATAACAAATTAGAAGGAAAAAAAGATTTAAGAAATACAGATGTCAGTATTCTGAGGCTCTGAGCCATTTCTTTTCCTCGCGGACGGCAAAAAAAACTCTGACATTTAAAATAAAAGGCTTAGGGTGAGATATTGAGTAAGAACATGTTTTTATGAACCACACAGCTTCCAAGACCCGACCGGACCAAAAGACGTGGTGCAGGCACGAAACACACTACCAATAGAAATACATTGCTTTTAAAATCGTTCTGTGTGACACGAAAAAAATGCGAAAATCGTGTATATTAAATTAATTTTGTGACTATAACACGAAATGCCGTGAGACTGGGTTAACATACGGAAAGAGAGGAAAGAGACCTTAAACTTCTTTGCTTTGCTTCCCATCAGGAGAATCGTCGGTCGGAGAGAGCTGAGATCCAGAGGGTCCGAACGGAGAGGGAGAAGGACCGACAGAACAGGATCGCGGTAAAACACACACTCATACTCACACACACACACACACACACACACACGCACACACACACACGCACACACTCACACACACACACACACACACACACACACACACACACACACACACACACACACACACACGCACACACTCACACACACACACACACACACACACACACACACACACGCACACACTCACACACACACACACACACACACACACACACACACACACACACACACACACACGCACACACACACACACACACACACACACACACACACATGTATCACACACAGCTATGGTAACCTTCACTGGGCTGGAGTAAAGCTCAAAGTGTTGAGCTAGCTTCTAAAGGTGTAAAACCAGTTTAAAATATAAATCATGGAGAAAGCTACTCAAAAAAGATCTGCAGGAATGACTTCCCCTGGTCTGGAGGTCAATGGTTTTCTGAATGTGGTTTTGGTTCCTCTATAGCCCCAACATTAGCCACATTTAGCTTAGCGGGGGTGACGTGAAGTCATGTGACCGTGCTGGTAGTTCCTTTATAGCCCAAACAATAGCCACCTTTAGCTTAGCGGTGGTGACGTGAAGTCATGTGACCGTGCTGTAGTTCCTTTATAGCCCAACAATAGCCACCTTTAGCTTAGGCGGTGGTGACGTGAAGTCATGTGACCGTGCTGTAGTTCCTTTATAGCCCAACATTAGCCTCCTTTAGCTTAGCAGTGGTGACGTGAAGTCATGTGACCGTGCTGTAGTTCCTTTATAGCCCAACAATAGCCACCTTTAGCTTAGCGGTGGTGACGTGAAGTCATGTGACCCGTGCTGTAGTTCCTTTATAGCCCAACTTTAGCCACCGTTAGCTTAGCAGTCGAGACGTGAAGTCATGTGACCGAGCTGTAGTTCCTTTATAGCCCAACATTAGCCTCCTTTAGCTTAGCGGTGGTGACGTGAAGTCATGTGACCGTGCTGTAGTTCCTTTATAGCCCAACATTAGCCTCCTTTAGCTTAGCGGTGGTGACGTGAAGTCATGTGACCGAGCTGTAGTTCCTTTATCGCCCAACATTAGCCACCTTTAGCTTAGCGGTGATGACGTGAAGTCATGTGACCGTGCTGTAGTTCCTTTATAGCCCAACATTAGCCACCTTTAGCTTAGCGGTGGTGACGTGAAGTCATGTGACCGTGCTGTAGTTCCTCTATAGCCCAACATTAGCCTCCTTTAGCTTAGCGGGGGTGACCTGAAGTCATGTGACCGTGCTGTAGTTCCTTTATAGCCCAACATTAGCCTCCTTTAGCTTAGCGGGGGTGACCTGAAGTCATGTGACCGTGCTGTAGTTCCTTTATAGCCCAACATTAGCCTCCTTTAGCTTAGCGTATGCTTTTCTTCATCACTTCTCTGGGTCTTCATCAGGAGGAACGTCACAGAAAAGAGGAAGACGAAGCCAAGAAGAAGGCAGTTGATGATCTCAAGAAGAAGAAAGTGCTCTCTGGCATGGGAAACTTTGGAGGCTTCCTGGCAAAGGTCTGTTGCTGTTCTCAGTATTATATCATAATATAACAATGATGATGAAGATGAAGAAATGAAAATACTGATGGTGACTGTGTGTTTTGAGCCAGGCGGAGACGAGGAAGGGGAAGCGTCTGACGGGTCTGGAGATCAAGAAGAAGACTCTGGGCGAGAGACGAAAGACGCTAAATGTTGACACCATGAGAGAGGACGCACTCAAGTGAGTCGTCTTTTATTTATCATCTGATAAAACAGTGACATAAAGACCCCTTCATTCTTATCTTGTTTACTTCCATTAGTTTAATCACTAATATAAGTACAATCATAAGATGTTCAGGTGCATATCAGTATGTAGTGTATCTACTTTAAAGAGTCCTCTCCTGCTGATGTTCAGGTGTATATCAGTATGTAGTGTCTCTACTTTAAAGAGTCCTCTCCTGCTGATGTTCAGGTGTATATCAGTATGTAGTGTCTCTACTTTAAAGAGTCCTCTCCTGCTGATGTTCAGGTGTATATCAGTCTGTAGTGTCTCTACTTTAAAGAGTCCTCTCCTGATGATGTTCAGGTGTATATCAGTATGTAGTGTCTCTACTTTAAAGAGTCCTCTCCTGATGATGTTCAGGTGTATATCAGTATGTAGTGTCTCTACTTTAAAGAGTCCTCTCCTGCTGATGTTCAGGTGTATTCAGTATGTAGTGTCTCTACTTTAAAGAGTCCTCTCCTGCTGATGTTCAGGTGTATATCAGTATGTAGTGTCTCTACTTTAAAGAGTCCTCTCCTACTGATGTTCAGGTGTATATCAGTATGTAGTGTCTCTACTTTAAAGAGTCCTCTCCTGCTGATGTTCAGGTGTATATCAGTATGTAGTGTCTCTACTTTAAAGAGTCCTCTCCTGCTGATGTTCAGGTGTATATCAGTATGTAGTGTCTCTACTTTAAAGAGTCCTCTCCTGCTGATGTTCAGGTGTATATCAGTATGTAGATTTTAGTCTCTGCCGACCATTTACATGCACTAAACCTACAGAACACACTACACTGTCGGGCTTCTCTTTGAAACCAAATAATACATATTGTCTACGTTTACCTTTGTGTTTTTTAGGCATGAAGCTCAGGAGATGTGGAACAGCATCTACCAGCTGGAGTCTGAGAAGTTCGACCACACGGAGTACATGAAGCACCAGAAATACGAGGTACTACTGGATTAAAAACACACATTTTAAACATTGGGGTGCCTCCCTGTCACCTCTCACTTCCTGTTGTGCTTCCCCCTGCAGATCATCGTGCTGCTGAACAGAATCCAACACGCTCAGAAGTTGTGAGTTTAAAAACTGCTGTTCATCTCTTCCTATAAAGGAAATCGTGTCCTCTGTCTTATTACTTGGTACCTCATCTCTTTTGCTTTCAGGAGGAATATATCCCTAGATCAATATTTTCTTTACGAGTCTGGCGCTTCTTGTGAGTTTCGGGGAAGCGTCCAAACAGATTCACGCCTGTGCGCAATTAAAAAAACAAATCTGACAATAACTCTCTGGGAATCTCCCTCCACCGGCTTCACCCATAAGTTAATACCTTTCTCTGTTGATTGACATCTGACACAGCTAATGGTGATCGCCCTCTCTTGTTTTCTAACACCTTTGGATAAAAGCCTTGTTTTAGACGGGCGACTGTCAATCCAACGCGGGACATCGGCTACATGTGACAGTGAAAGACTGGGTTAAAGGTTAGATACCTAAGCAACATGCTCCTCCTCCTCGTTATAACCCTCCTTGTGTTTCTGTCCTGCAGTAAGAAGATCCTCGGCAAAGGGAAGGTGGCCGGTCGCTGGAAGTAAAGGAGGCGAAGAGGAGAAATGGGATTGATCCCAAAGGCTGTGGCAGTGAAGGCGTCTCAGTGTGTGACAGATATTGAATGTTGATAAGATGTATTGATAATAAAACGACATGCACTCACTGCAGCTGACTCTGGTCTGTTTTCATCTGCCTTTAGGAGGCCCTAAAGCACTTTGAGTGGTTTTCCCTCTCCTGTGTTCTGTAGGGTTTAGTGCATGTAAATGGTCTCTAAAGGCTAAAATCCCTGTGTTCCCTTCAGAGTTTCTCTCACACACACTCCCGCCTGAAAAGCCTCCATTGGACTCCTTTGTTTACTTCTGTACAGTGACATCACTATGTAACACTCGCGCTCCTATTGGCTAGCGCTCCAACACATTGTAGGTGATAGGCTAAGGGGCGGGACATCTCTAAGCCAATCAGAGCAGATTTAGCTGAGATTATTAACTAATACAAAATATAAATAAACTCATGCATTACAGTATGTTCTATTAATACAGGTTCAATTATTAAAATAA
>JAPTMU010000060.1:800858-805858 GCA_028583405.1 Pogonophryne albipinna | reverse complement strand
GTATTATTTCTAAAGGTTATCAACCTAAAAAGTCCTCGATTTTTTAGCTCAAAAAATGTGCTCTATTAGAGTCTTAGGGTGCATCAGTTGCATCTACTCCTCAGTATTCAGTATAAACATGCCTCCAGGTGTGTGTCTGCTCACCTGAAAGTCCTCCGACGTCCATCTTCTTCAGGTTCTTGGCCTCCATGATGTTAATCGTGAACTTCCCGGCCGTGGGGACGTAACGAAGAGAAATGCAGATATCTCCCAACTTCTCTATCTGTCAGAAACACAACAAATGCACCTTTGAGTTTCTGTATTGCACAGTTCAATGGTTGCTTTAAAGGTCTCCTAATATGCTATTTTGAGGCGTATATTATGAGTATTTTTGTACGAGGGGAAACAGTAGAGATTCAGTCATATAAATATCTCAGATACCAAGCCACTATACTTCTTCTTCACTTCATTAGAAAGGCAACCATCTGTTTTAAAGAGTACCTGACCTCCCTTTATATTAATAGAACAATAATGTCATTGTTAGCTAATGAATGTTTCCATGATGAACAACGGCAACATGACAACGTTTCCATTGGTCCCTCTTCTTTAGAGAAGACCAGGAAATGATGGATACACGGATCGTGTTCAAATCAATAGGCACGCAATGACTCTAAAGAATAATGATCACGCCACCAAACACACATTCAGACTAAAGGAACCAGCTGTTTGGAAAATGAGAGAAGTAGAAAGTACAGGTATTTGGGTTCAACATGTAAGAAGTAGAAAGTACAGGTATTTGGGTTCAACATGTAAGAAGTAGAAAGTACAGGTATTTGGGTTCAACATGTAAGAAGTATAAAGTACAGGTATTTGGGTTCAACATGTAAGAAGTATAAAGTACAGGTATTTGTGTTCAACATGTAAGAAGTAGAAAGTACAGGTATTTGGGTTCAACATGTAAGAAGTAGAAAGTACAGGTATTTGGGTTCAACATGTAAGAAGTAGAAAGTACAGGTATTTGTGTTCAACATGTAAGAAGTAGAAAGTACAAGTATTTGGGTTCAACATGTAAGAAGTAGAAAGTACAGGTATTTGGGTTCAACATGTAAGAAGTAGAAAGTACAGGTATTTGGGTTCAACATGTAAGAAGTAGAAAGTACAGGTATTTGGGTTCAACATGTAAGAAGTAGAAAGTACAGGTATTTGTGTTCAACATGTAAGAAGTAGAAAGTACAGGTATTTGAGTTCAACATGTAAGAAGTAGAAAGTACAGGTATTTGGGTTCAACATGTAAGAAGTAGAAAGTACAGGTATTTGGGTTCAACATGTAAGAAGTAGAAAGTACAGGTATTTGGGTTCAACATGTAAGAAGTAGAAAGTACAGGTATTTGTGTTCAACATGTAAGAAGTAGAAAGTACAGGTATTTGGGTTCAACATGTAAGAAGTAGAAAGTACAGGTATTTGGGTTCAAACATGTAAGAAGTAGAAAGTACAGGTATTTGAGTTCAACATGTCAGAAGTAGAAAGTACAGGTATTTGGGTTCAACATGTAAGAAGTAGAAAGTACAGGTATTTGGGTTCAACATGTAAGAAGTAGAAAGTACAGGTATTTGAGTTCAACATGTAAGAAGTAGAAAGTACAGGTATTTGGGTTCAACATGTGAGAAGTAGAAAATACAGGTACTTGTGTTCAACATGTAAGAAGTAGAAAGTACAGGTATTTGAGTTCAACATGTGAGAAGTAGAAAATACAGGTATTTGAGTTCAACATGTAAGAAGTAGAAAGTACAGGTATTTGGGTCAACATGTAAGAAGTAGAAAGTACAGGTATTTGAGTCAACATGTAAGAAGTAGAAAGTACAGGTATTTGAGTTCAACATGTAAGAAGTAGAAGTACAGGTATTTGTGTTCAACATGTAAGAAGTAGAAAGTACAGGTATTTGGGTTCAACATGTAAGAAGTAGAAAGTACAGGTATTTGTGTTCAAAGTGTAAGAAGTAGAAAGTACAGGTATTTGAGTTCAACATGTAAGAAGTAGAAAGTACAGTATTTGTGTTCAACATGTAAAAAGTAGAAAGTACAGGTATTTGAGTTCAACATGTAAGAAAGTAGAAAGTACAGGTATTTGTGTTCAAAGTGTAAGAAGTAGAAAGTAAGGTATTTGGGTTCAACATGTAAGAAGTAGAAAGTACAGGTATTTGGGTTCAAATGTAAGAAGTAGAAAGTACAGGTATTTGAGTTCAACATGTAGAAGTAGAAAGTACAGGTATTTGGGTCAACATGTAAGAAGTAGAAAGTACAGGTATTTGAGTTCAACATGTAAGAAGTAGAAAGTACAGGTATTTGGGTTCAACATGTGAGAAGTAGAAAGTACAGGTATTTGTGTTCAACATGTAAGAAGTAGAAAGTACAGGTATTTGAGTTCAACATGTGAGAAGTAGAAAATACAGGTATTTGAGTTCACATGTAGGAAGTAGAAAAAGTACAGGTATTTGGTTCACATGTAAGAAGTAAAAAAGTACAGGGTATATTGAGTTCAACATGTAAGAAGTAGAAAGTACAGGTATTTGTGTTTCAACATTTAAGAAGTAGAAAGTACAGGTATTTGAGTTCAACATGTAAGAAGTAGAAAGTACAGGTATTTGTGTTCACATGTAAGAAGTAGAAAGTACAGGTATTTGGGTTCAGACATGTAAGAAGTAGAAAGTACAGGTATTTGTGTTCAAGAGTGTAGAAGTAGAAAGTACAGGTATTTGAGTTCAACATGTAAGAAGTAGAAAAGTACAGGTATTTGTGTTCAAACATGTAAGAAGTAGAAAGTACAGGTATTTGAGTTTCAACATGTAAGAAGTAGAAAGTACAGGGGTATTTGTGTTCAAAGTGTAAGGAAGTAGAAAGTACAGGTATTTGGGTTCAACATGTAAGAAAGTAGAAAGTACAGGTTTTTGGGTTTCAAATGTAAGAAGTAGAAAGTACAGGTATTTGAGTTCAACATGTAAGAAGTAGAAAGTACAGGTATTTGGGTTCAACATGTAAGAAGTAGAAAGTACAGGTATTTGAGTTCAACATGTAAGAAGTAGAAAGTACAGGTATTTGTGTTCAACATGTAGAAGTAGAAAGTACAGGTATTTGAGTTCAACATGTAAGAAGTAGAAAGTACAGGTATTTGAGTTCAACATGTAAGAAGTAGAAAGTACAGGTATTTGTTTCAACATGTAAGAAGTAGAAAGTACAGGTATTTGTTCAACATGTAAGAAGTAGAAAGTACAGGTATTTGTGTTCAAAGTGTAAGAAGTAGAAAGTACAGGTATTTGGGTTCAAAGTGTAAGAAGTAGAAAGTACAGGTATTTGAGTTCAACATGTAAGAAGTAGAAAGTACAGGTATTTGGGTTCAACATGTAAGAAGTAGAAAGTACAGGTATTTGGGTTCAAAGTGTAAGAAGTAGAAAGTACAGGTATTTGAGTTCAACATGTAAGAAGTAGAAAGTACAGGTATTTGAGTTCAACATGTAAGAAGTAGAAAGTACAGGTATTTGTGTTCAACATGTAAGAAGTAGAAAGTACAGGTATTTGGGTTCAACATGTAAGAAGTAGAAAGTACAGGTATTTGTAGTTCAACATGTAAGAAGTAGAAAGTACAGGTATTTGAGTTCAAACATGTAAGAAGTAGAAAAGTACAGGTTATTTGTGTTCAACATGTAAGAAGTAGAAAGTACAGGTATTTGAGTTCAACATGTGAAGAAGTAGAAAGTACAGGTATTTGGGTTCAACATGTAAGAAGTAGAAAGTACAGGTATTTGGGTTCAAAGTGTAAGAAGTAGAAAGTACAGGTATTTGAGTTCAACATGTAAGAAGTAGAAAGTACAGGTATTTGGGTTCAAAGTGTAAGAAGTAGAAAGTACAGGTATTTGAGTTCAACATGTAAGAAGTAGAAAGTACAGGTATTTTGGGTTCAACATGTAAGAAGTAGAAAGTACAGGTATTTGGGTTCCACATGTAAGAAGTAGAAAGTACAGGTATTTGGGTTCAACAATGTAAGAAGTAGAAAGTACAGGTATTTGGGTTCACATGTAAGAAGTCGAAAGTACAGGTATTTGTGTTCAACATGTAAGAAGTAGAAAGTACAGGTATTTGGGTTCAAAATGTAAGAAGTAGAAAGTACAGGTATTTGAGTTCAACATGTAAGAAGTAGAAAGTACAGGTATTTGGGTTCAACATGTAAGAAGTAGAAAGTACAGGTATTTGAGTTCAACATGTAAGAAGTAGAAAGTACAGGTATTTGGGTTCAACATGTGAAGAAGTAGAAAGTACAGGTATTTGTGTTCAACATGTAAGAAGTAGAAAGTACAGGTATTTGAGTTCAACATGTGAGAAGTAGAAAATACAGGTATTTGAGTTCAACATGTAAGAAGTAGAAAGTACAGGTATTTGGGTTCAACATGTAAGAAGTAGAAAGTACAGGTATTTGAGTTCAACATGTAAGAAGTAGAAAGTACAGGTATTTGTGTTCAACATGTAAGAAGTAGAAAGTACAGGTATTTGAGTTCAACATGTAAGAAGTAGAAAGTACAGGTATTTGGGTTCAACATGTAAGAAGTAGAAAGTACAGGTATTTGTGTTCAAAGTGTAAGAAGTAGAAAGTACAGGTATTTGAGTTCAACATGTAAGAAGTAGAAAGTACAGGTATTTGTGTTCAACATGTAAGAAGTAGAAAGTACAGGTATTTGAGTTCAACATGTAAGAAGTAGAAAGTACAGGTATTTGTGTTCAAAGTGTAAGAAGTAGAAAGTACAGGTATTTGGGTTCAACATGTAAGAAGTAGAAAGTACAGGTTTTTGGGTTCAAAATGTAAGAAGTAGAAAGTACAGGTATTTGAGTTCAACATGTAAGAAGTAGAAAGTACAGGTATTTGGGTTCAACATGTAAGAAGTAGAAAGTACAGGTATTTGAGTTCAACATGTAAGAAGTAGAAAGTACAGGTATTTGTGTTCAACATGTAAGAAGTAGAAAGTACAGGTAT
>JAPTMU010000060.1:790858-795858 GCA_028583405.1 Pogonophryne albipinna | reverse complement strand
TTGTAGTCCAGTGAGTACTCCAGTTTTCCGAGGGCCTCCTTCTCCTCGTCATCCTTCCCATCCTCTCCATCCTGGAAGACATGAAGCAGTTTAATGAACATCACATACAGTAATGTCACGCTCCTGTGATGACACTTCAACGTTAACCATTGAAAATGAGGAGATATAGAATATGCATTTTTATATTTTGTGGAGGCCTTTCTGAGTAATAATGACTCTAGAGCAATGTTTTCCCTAATGTTGTTATTGGACATTTTACTTTTAAGGTCTCCTATTATCCTCTTTTTCAACATTATATTACAGGTCTCAGTTATATAAAGAACATGTCTCTGATTGGCTGAAACACCAAACATCCCATAATCCCCTCTGTTTCAGCCCTGTTTCAAAAGTGCTGATTCTGTGTCTGTAGCTTTATATGCTAATGAGATGCTGCTGGCCACGCCCCCCTGAGAGATGATTGGTTTAAAAAGAACACAATGGTGCTCTAGGAGGAGATTCAGGTGATAAGGGGGGGGGGGGGTTACCTTGGTTGCTGATTGGCTAATGGTTACACAAGACAACACATCGTTATGACATCATCAAGTGGCCAAAATCTGATCAGCTCATTTTCAGACAGGTTTTTATAGAAATTGATCAAAAAGAGAGAGAATCTTTGTTCCTGAAACTTTCAGAGTCTCTTTCCACAGAGGGGACACATGTTGATGTAGAAGAGACATGAAGAAGAGGGGACACATATTGATGTAGAAGAGACATGAAGAAGAGGGGACACATGTTGATGTAGAAGAGACATGAAGAAGAGGGGACACATGTTGATGTAGAAGAGACATGAAGAAGAAGGGACACATGTTGATGTAGAAGAGACATGAAGAAGAGGGGACACATGTTGATGAAGAAGATACATGAAGAAGAGGGGACACATGTTGATGTAGAAGAGACATGAAGAAGAGGGGACACATATTGATGTAGAAGAGACATGAAGAAGAGGGGACACATGTTGATGTAGAAGAGACATGAAGAAGAAGGGACATATATTGATGTAGAAGAGACATGAAGAAGAGGGGACACATGTTGATGTAGAAGAGACATGAAGAAGAGGGGACACATGTTGATGTAGAAGAGACATGAAGAAGAAGGGACACATATTGATGTAGAAGAGACATGAAGAAGAGGGGACACATGTTGATGAAGAAGATACATGAAGAAGAGGGGACACATGTTGATGTAGAAGAGACATGAAGAAGAGGGGACACATGTTGATGTAGAAGAGACATGGAGAAGAGGGGACACATGTTGATGTAGAAGAGGGGACACATGTTGATGTAGAAGAGACATGAACCTGCTGTATTTAGTCTATGGTGGGTCATTGAGTGGGGAGAGTGGAATTCAGCAATGCAGGTGGGTTGTGATTAAAGGAGGACGAATATGTATTATTTTAACTCAATGCTGGGACTGAAAATCAAAAACATGGACATTTGTACGCCTTTTGAGACACTGGATGGTACGTTTCCAACTTTCTTTTCGAATCATTCACACATTTGGTTAAGAAAGACGGACCTGACTGGATTAGTTTATGGTTTGGTGGACAGTCCCCTTTAATGAACTGCAACAGAAACAGCTTTAGCCAATCAATAGACACCATCAAACCACTGAGTCCGTTAAGAAGGGCCTAAAAACCTCTCTTTAAAAAAAGACATGTTGTTGATAAAATACATGAAGAAGTGGATTTTGGGTGACCTTTAAAACCTGCTGTTTATTGGGGGGTCATTGAGTGGCGAGGATGAAATAGCTTTTTATATAGAAAATTGGGAACCACTTTACAATAAGACTACCTTTATAAAGGGTTTACGAATAGTTTGTAATTCATTTATTAATTAGGTTGTGAACACTTTATAAATCCTTAATAAGCTTTTATAAGACATGAGATAAACTGTGACCGGTTGCTTGCCAAATAGTGAGCCCACATGTATCTGTACTGCTAAGCCTTATATTGGCTACCTAGCTTACTTCGTCTCCTTCATCAGCCAGCATCCTTGGTATCTGTAGCTCACTGAGTTGATTCTCGCTAGTCTTAGTCATCTTGCCAAATAGTGAGCCCACATGTATCAGGACTGCTAAGCCATATTATAAATGGTAGTAACTCATAAATAAATGGTCATAAAGAGATGCCAAGAAACATCAAGATGGATGGGGGGAGAATCAACTCGGTGAACAACAGATACCAAGGATGCTGGCTGATGAAGAAGACGAAGTAAGCTAGGTAGCCAATATAAGGCTTAGTCATCTTGCCAAATAGTGAGCCTGTGTCGATGTATGAAAACTATGTTAGAACTGGTTTATAAATGGTTCTTAATAGGCGCTTTCACACCAAGTACTTTGCCGAACTTAGTTCAAGAGAACTCTTTAGTTCTGATGAACTAAGGACAGATCGCGTTCACACCGGAATAAGTCCCTGAGGGAGGATTAGTCAAATGAAGCCGCTGACGTCACTTCTTCTTCTTCTGCTTTGGGTTTACTGGCAGGCCGCAAACAACTTCACGGCGTATACTGCCACCCGAAGTCCCCGGCCGGAAGTCCCCGGAGTTGGGGAAGGCTTCAGTAGAAGCTGCTGGGACTCCCAGCAGCTTCTACTGAAGCCTTCCGAGTAAATCGCCAGAACGCCGACACCTCCTCATCTCCACCGCTCCCATGTTTTATTTTGTGTTGCCATAATTTAGTCTCTCTGCGTTTCTGCGCTGGGCTAATGCTAATGCTAATAATGCTAATGCGAGGATAATAAAATGCAGGGACGGAAAAGGGGGTGAAAAGGTTCTGATCATGGATGTATAATAAGAACTGGATACAGCGTGGGAGGCGGGGCCTCATTCATTCCTATGAGAGTTGCTCATTAGCGCATGATGATAAAATGGCCCAACTTTTGAGAGAGTGAAACGTCACAGATTACCCAGCATGCCTGAGAAGTACCCGTATGTGCGCTCATAGCGCATGCGCAATTTTAACCAAAATGCGCGTTCACATCAAGCACGTCAATTTGCGTACACGTAACAGCACCGTGCGTTCATGACAGCATGGTAATGATTTGATATTATGATGGATTTGATATTAACGAAGCGGCAGTTAGCAGCTAGCGGCTAGCTAGTCATTATGCTAATGTGACATCAATCGTTATGTACTTATATTACGCTGTAACAGGATCTAGTGATATCCAACAGAGCTTCATTTAGCATGAAAGAATGATTGCACTGTATATATATATATATATATATATATATATATATATATATATATATACTTATAATAATAAGTAATATTAACTTTATTTAATACAACATTTACGGTACAAGATGTAATCATACAGCCCATGTAGTATGATAATGAATTACAGCAAACATGTGCAATATATCCATTATTACAGCTCCGTGGGATGGCAGTGAGACGATATGGGTCCGTTCTTATTGTGCATCCATAAAGATAAACGCAACTCACATTGGTTTCTCAAACAGCATCTCTGTAAACTACGTGTATTCACTGAATTTCACTCTCTGCCTTTAACGGCTCGTTGTAGCTCCAATAGCTCCAGCCCCCACCCTCCCTGTGAGCACAGTGTGCTCTGATTGGTCGGGACACGTAACATGAACGTGCCGGGCGGCGCGGTCCCATGGGTTAGATGCACGTTCATAATGCAGAGGGAAATAACTCTCAGAATAACGTTATTAGCACATTATTACAACTTGAGGAACGAATGTTTTTAATAAGGGCTATACAAGTGTTCATACTGGGTAGTTTATTTAGTTTAAAAACAATTATCCAACGAGTTACAGACCACTCTTTCCCAATGTAAGTCAATGGGAAAAAGTGTTTCCGGGCCTGGCAACCAAACGGAAGTGTAGTACCGCCGTTTGGCCAGCACGAATATTTTCATCTGAGTCCGGCGCACTTCCTGGGGGCTTGGATCTGATTAACTAAATTCTAGTTCCGGATTTTTTTGGTGTGAACGCGACATATCGGAACTATACTGGGAAAAGTACTGCGGTGTGAAAGCGCCTAATGATTAGTAAAGTGTTTACAACCTAATTCATAACCTAATTATAAACCCTTTAGGAATCCTTTATAAGGGTAGTCTTATTGTAAAGTGGTACCGAAAATAGTTGGGGTCATTTTAACTTCATATTCTGCAGAGAAGCCCGTTAACCACGAGCTGCTCTAATCCTGAGGGAGCAGCTGGTCGTTCTGTTTAATCTGTCAGTTCATTAGTCTCACCTGGACCGAAGCCAAACAGCTGCAGTGAGGCAGGGGCTTCATCAGAAAGTCACTCCATCTGTCGGTCTGTGGAGGGAGGAGCTTCCTCATAGACCCCTCCTCTAACACCCCCCCTGTAGGAGCTTCCTCATAGACCCCTCCTCTAACACCCCCCCTGTAGGAGCTTCCTCATAGACCCCTCCTCTAACACCCCCCTGTAGGAGCTTCCTCATAGACCCCTCCTCTAACACCCCCCCTGTAGGAGCTTCCTCATAGACCCCTCCTCTAACACCCCCCTGTAGGAGCTTCCTCATAGACCCCTCCTCTAACACCCCCCCTGTAGGAGCTTCCTCATAGACCCCTCCTCTAACACACCCCCTGTAGGAGCTTCCTCATAGACCCCTCCTCTAACACCCCCCCGTAGGAGCTTCCTCATAGACCCCTCCTCTAACACCCCCCCTGTAGGAGCTTCCTCATAGACCCCTCCTCTAACACCCCCCCTGTAGGAGCTTCCTCATAGACCCCTCCTCTAACACACCCCCTGTAGGAGCTTCCTCATAGACCCCTCCTCTAACACCCCCCCTGTAGGATCTTCCTCATAGACCCGTCGTCTAACACACCCCCTGTAGGAGCTTCCTCATAGACCCCTCCTCTAACACACCCCCTGTAGGAGCTTCCTCATAGACCCCTCCTCTAACACCCCCCCTGTAGGAGCTTCCTCATAGACCCCTCCTCTAACACCCCCCCTGTAGGAGCCTACATGC
>JAPTMU010000060.1:788686-789858 GCA_028583405.1 Pogonophryne albipinna | reverse complement strand
CCCTCTTCTTCATGTCTCTTCTACATCAATATGTGTCCCCTCTTCTTCATGTCTCTTCTACATCAACATGTGTCCCCTCTGTGGAAAGAGACTCTGAAAGTTTCAGGAACAAAGATTCTCTCTCTTTTTGATCAATTTCTATAAAAACCTGTCTGAAAATGAGCTGATCAGATTTTGGCCACTTGATGATGTCATAACGATGTGTTGTCTTGTGTAACCATTAGCCAATCAGCAACCAAGGTAACCCCCCCCCCCCCTTATCACCTGAATCTCCTCCTAGAGCACCATTGTGTTCTTTTTAAACCAATCATCTCTCAGGGGGGCGTGGCCAGCAGCATCTCATTAGCATATAAAGCTACAGACACAGAATCAGCACTTTTGAAACAGGGCTGAAACAGAGGGGATTATGGGATGTTTGGTGTTTCAGCCAATCAGAGACATGTTCTTTATATAACTGAGACCTGTAATATAATGTTGAAAAAGAGGATAATAGGAGACCTTAAAAGTAAAATGTCCAATAACAACATTAGGGAAAACATTGCTCTAGAGTCATTATTACTCAGAAAGGCCTCCACAAAATATAAAAATGCATATTCTATATCTCCTCATTTTCAATGGTTAACGTTGAAGTGTCATCACAGGAGCGTGACATTACTGTATGTGATGTTCATTAAACTGCTTCATGTCTTCCAGGATGGAGAGGATGGGAAGGATGACGAGGAGAAGGAGGCCCTCGGAAAACTGGAGTACTCACTGGACTACAACTTTACTGATAACACGGTACACAAGAAGTACACGAGAAGTACTGCATTCAAAATCTACCCACATACTATAGAGCGGTGCAGGGATGACGTATTGACCCTGAAGGAAGCTGCTGTTCCCTCGACAACAAAGCAACGGGATTTCTCCATAGGATTTTGGAATATTGTAAAAAATAAGATCTGTGGAAAAGGAACCTGTTTGACAAATGCACGTTTTGTTCAGGATAATCTCCACATGTCTACTTTCATAATGTTGAATCATAACTCTAGTCTCTAGAAGCTAAATGCTAACGTGATGCTATAAAGGAACTACAGCGAGTCCAGCAGCACGACTTCAACGTCACGCCGACTTCAGATCCATATTCAAACACACAGATTCTAGATGGAACGAGTTGAAGCGTTTGTTTGAAC
>JAPTMU010000060.1:778686-783686 GCA_028583405.1 Pogonophryne albipinna | reverse complement strand
CAAATACCTGTACTTTCTACTTCTTACATGTTGAACTCAAATACCTGTACTTTCTACTTCT
The DNA here is from genome assembly GCA_028583405.1 of Pogonophryne albipinna. Classification (NCBI taxonomy): domain Eukaryota; kingdom Metazoa; phylum Chordata; class Actinopteri; order Perciformes; family Artedidraconidae; genus Pogonophryne; species Pogonophryne albipinna. The sequence continues at coordinate 783,625 of JAPTMU010000060.1, read as the reverse complement.
TACATGTTGAACACAAATACCTGTACTTTCTACTTCTTACATGTTGAACTCAAATACCTGTACTTTCTACTTCTTACATGTTGAACCCAAATACCTGTACTTTCTACTTCTTACATGTTGAACTCAAATACCTGTATTTTCTACTTCTCACATGTTGAACTCAAATACCTGTACTTTCTACTTCTTACATGTTGAACACAAATACCTGTACTTTCTACTTCTCACATGTTGAACCCAAATACCTGTACTTTCTACTTCTTACATGTTGAACTCAAATACCTGTACTTTCTACTTCTTACATGTTGAACCCAAATACCTGTACTTTCTACTTCTTACATGTTGAACTCAAATACCTGTACTTTCTACTTCTTACATTTTGAACCCAAATACCTGTACTTTCTACTTCTTACATGTTGAACACAAATACCTGTACTTTCGACTTCTTACATGTGGAACCCAAATACCTGTACTTTCTACTTCTTACATGTTGAACCCAAATACCTGTACTTTCTACTTCTTACATGTGGAACCCAAATACCTGTACTTTCTACTTCTTACATGTTGAACCCAAATACCTGTACTTTCTACTTCTTACATGTTGAACTCAAATACCTGTACTTTCTACTTCTTACACTTTGAACCCAAATACCTGTACTTTCTACTTCTTACATGTTGAACTCAAATACCTGTACTTTCTACTTCTTACACTTTGAACCCAAATACCTGTACTTTCTACTTCTTACATGTTGAACCCAAATACCTGTACTTTCTACTTCTTACATGTTGAACTCAAATACCTGTACTTTCTACTTCTTACATGTTGAACACAAATACCTGTACTTTCTACTTCTTACATGTTGAACTCAAATACCTGTACTTTCTACTTCTTACATGTTGAACACAAATACCTGTACTTTCTACTTCTTACATGTTGAACCCAAATACCTGTACTTTCTACTTCTTACATGTTGAACCCAAATACCTGTACTTTCTACTTCTTACATGTTGAACACAAATACCTGTACTTTCTACTTCTTACATGTTGAACTCAAATACCTGTACTTTCTACTTCTTACATGTTGAACTCAAATACCTGTACTTTCTACTTCTTACACTTTGAACCCAAATACCTGTACTTTCTACTTCTTACATGTTGAACCCAAATACCTGTACTTTCTACTTCTTACATGTTGAACTCAAATACCTGTACTTTCTACTTCTTACACTTTGAACCCAAATACCTGTACTTTCTACTTCTTACACTTTGAACACAAATACCTGTGCTTTCTACTTCTTACATGTTGAACCCAAATACCTGTACTTTCTACTTCTTACATGTTGAACACAAATACCTGTACTTTCTACTTCTTACATGTTGAACTCAAATACCTGTACTTTCTACTTCTTACATGTTGAACACAAATACCTGTACTTTCTACTTCTTACATGTTGAACTCAAATACCTGTACTTTCTACTTCTTACATGTTGAACCCAAATACCTGTACTTTCTACTTCTTACATGTTGAACTCAAATACCTGTACTTTCTACTTCTTACATTTTGAACCCAAAAACCTGTACTTTCTACTTCTTACATGTTGAACCCAAATACCTGTACTTTCTACTTCTTACACTTTGAACACAAATACCTGTACTTTCTACTTCTTACATGTTGAACTCAAATACCTGTACTTTCTACTTCTTACATGTTGAACACAAATACCTGTACTTTCTACTTCTTACATGTTGAACTCAAATACCTGTACTTTCTACTTCTTACACTTTGAACACAAATACCTGTACTTTCTACTTCTTACATGTTGAACCCAAATACCTGTACTTTCTACTTCTTACATGTTGAACACAAATACCTGTACTTTCTACTTCTTACATGTTGAACTCAAATACCTGTACTTTCTACTTCTTACATGTTGAACACAAATACCTGTACTTTCTACTTCTTACATGTTGAACTCAAATACCTGTACTTTCTACTTCTTACATGTTGAACCCAAATACCTGTACTTTCTACTTCTTACATGTTGAACTCAAATACCTGTATTTTCTACTTCTCACATGTTGAACTCAAATACCTGTACTTTCTACTTCTTACATGTTGAACACAAATACCTGTACTTTCTACTTCTCACATGTTGAACCCAAATACCTGTACTTTCTACTTCTTACATGTTGAACTCAAATACCTGTACTTTCTACTTCTTACATGTTGAACCCAAATACCTGTACTTTCTACTTCTTACATGTTGAACTCAAATACCTGTACTTTCTACTTCTTACATTTTGAACCCAAATACCTGTACTTTCTACTTCTTACATGTTGAACCCAAATACCTGTACTTTCTAGTTCTTACACTTTGAACACAAATACCTGTACTTTCTACTTCTTACATGTTGAACTCAAATACCTGTACTTTCTACTTTTTACATGTTGAACACAAATACCTGTACTTTCTACTTCTTACATGTTGAACTCAAATACCTGTACTTTCTACTTCTTACATGTTGAACTCAAATACCTGTACTTTCTACTTCTTACATGTTGAACCCAAATACCTGTACTTTCTACTTCTTACATGTTGAACTCAAATACCTGTACTTTCTACTTCTTACATGTTGAACTCAAATACCTGTACTTTCTACTTCTTACATGTTGAACTCAAATACCTGTACTTTCTACTTCTTACATGTTGAACTCAAATACCTGTACTTTCTACTTCTTACATGTTGAACTCAAATACCTGTACTTTCTACTTCTTACATGTTGAACTCAAATACCTGTACTTTCTACTTCTTACATGTTGAACCCAAATACCTGTACTTTCTACTTCTTACATGTTGAACTCAAATACCTGTACTTTCTACTTCTTACATGTTGAACTCAAATACCTGTACTTTCTACTTCTTACATGTTGAACTCAAATACCTGTACTTTCTACTTCTTACATGTTGAACCCAAATACCTGTACTTTCTACTTCTTACATGTTGAACTCAAATACCTGTACTTTCTACTTCTTACATGTTGAACCCAAATACCTGTACTTTCTACTTCTTACATGTTGAACTCAAATACCTGTACTTTCTACTTCTTACATGTTGAACTCAAATACCTGTACTTTCTACTTCTCACATGTTGAACTCAAATACCTGTACTTTCTACTTCTTACATGTTGAACACAAGTACCTGTATTTTCTACTTCTCACATGTTGAACCCAAATACCTGTACTTTCTACTTCTTACATGTTGAACTCAAATACCTGTACTTTCTACTTCTTACATGTTGAACCCAAATACCTGTACTTTCTACTTCTTACATGTTGAACCCAAATACCTGTACTTTCTACTTCTGACATGTTGAACTCAAATACCTGTACTTTCTACTTCTTACATGTTGAACCCAAATACCTGTACTTTCTACTTCTTACATGTTGAACCCAAATACCTGTACTTTCTACTTCTTACATGTTGAACACAAATACCTGTACTTTCTACTTCTTACATGTTGAACCCAAATACCTGTACTTTCTACTTCTTACATGTTGAACCCAAATACCTGTACTTTCTACTTCTTACATGTTGAACCCAAATACCTGTACTTTCTACTTCTTACATGTTGAACTCAAATACCTGTACTTTCTACTTCTTACATGTTGAACACAAATACCTGTACTTTCTACTTCTTACATGTTGAACCCAAATACCTGTACTTTCTACTTCTTACATGTTGAACCCAAATACCTGTACTTTCTACTTCTTACATGTTGAACCCAAATACCTGTACTTTCTACTTCTTACATGTTGAACCCAAATACTTGTACTTTCTACTTCTTACATGTTGAACACAAATACCTGTACTTTCTACTTCTTACATGTTGAACCCAAATACCTGTACTTTCTACTTCTTACATGTTGAACCCAAATACCTGTACTTTCTACTTCTTACATGTTGAACACAAATACCTGTACTTTATACTTCTTACATGTTGAACCCAAATACCTGTACTTTATACTTCTTACATGTTGAACCCAAATACCTGTACTTTCTACTTCTTACATGTTGAACCCAAATACCTGTACTTTCTACTTCTTACATGTTGAACCCAAATACCTGTACTTTCTACTTCTCTCATTTTCCAAACAGCTGGTTCCTTTAGTCTGAATGTGTGTTTGGTGGCGTGATCATTATTCTTTAGAGTCATTGCGTGCCTATTGATTTGAACACGATCCGTGTATCCATCATTTCCTGGTCTTCTCTAAAGAAGAGGGACCAATGGAAACGTTGTCATGTTGCCGTTGTTCATCATGGAAACATTCATTAGCTAACAATGACATTATTGTTCTATTAATATAAAGGGAGGTCAGGTACTCTTTAAAACAGATGGTTGCCTTTCTAATGAAGTGAAGAAGAAGTATAGTGGCTTGGTATCTGAGATATTTATATGACTGAATCTCTACTGTTTCCCCTCGTACAAAAATACTCATAATATACGCCTCAAAATAGCATATTAGGAGACCTTTAAAGCAACCATTGAACTGTGCAATACAGAAACTCAAAGGTGCATTTGTTGTGTTTCTGACAGATAGAGAAGTTGGGAGATATCTGCATTTCTCTTCGTTACGTCCCCACGGCCGGGAAGTTCACGATTAACATCATGGAGGCCAAGAACCTGAAGAAGATGGACGTCGGAGGACTTTCAGGTGAGCAGACACACACCTGGAGGCATGTTTATACTGAATACTGAGGAGTAGATGCAACTGATGCACCCTAAGACTCTAATAGAGCACATTTTTTGAGCTAAAAAATCGAGGACTTTTTAGGTTGATAACCTTTAGAAATAATACAAAAGACAACGTAAACATGAGCCACAGCACAGCCATTATCAACATTTTCATGCCTGATTGCTTTCTTTGCAAGTGTTG
>JAPTMU010000060.1:683686-773686 GCA_028583405.1 Pogonophryne albipinna | reverse complement strand
TGTGTGTGTGTGCGCGTGTGTGTGTGCGTGTGTGTGTGTGCGTGTGTGTGTGTGCGTGTGTGTGTGCGCGTGTGTGTGTGCGTGTGTGTGTGTGCGTGCGTGTGTGGATTAACACTGTGTCCTCTTTAGTCCTCGTCTCACGCTTTGAGCCAAACATGTGATGTGGGAATTAAAGCGAGGGGGGAAGGGGGGGGGGGAATACACAGTGAAGATAATTACCATAGAAGAAGAAGAAATGGATGAAAAAACACTTTTGCATAAAACTGTAAACACACAGAGTATGAACTATTTACACAAATATTTTTACAGCGAGTAAAGTTAAGGTATCTAAACTACAGCATTCAAAATCCTATTCAAGTTAAAGTATTGGCATAAAAAAAAGAGAGCAATTGTGTATTACGGCCCATTTCAGAATCATATTAAATTATTGTATTATATTTATTATGTTTTCATCATTAAATGTGGCACTTGGTAAGGGTGGAGTTTATTTTAATAATTGAACCTGTATTAATAGAACATACTGTAATGCATGAGTTTATTTATATTTTGTATTAGTTAATAATCTCAGCTAAATCTGCTCTGATTGGCTTAGAGATGTCCCGCCCCTTAGCCTATCACCTACAATGTGTTGGAGCGCTAGCCAATAGGAGCGCGAGTGTTACATAGTGATGTCACTGTACAGAAGTAAACAAAGGAGTCCAATGGAGGCTTTTCAGGCGGGAGTGTGTGTGAGAGAAACTCTGAAGGGAACACAGGGATTTTAGCCTTTAGAGACCATTTACATGCACTAAACCCTACAGAACACAGGAGAGGGAAAACCACTCAAAGTGCTTTAGGGCCTCCTAAAGGCAGATGAAAACAGACCAGAGTCAGCTGCAGTGAGTGCATGTCGTTTTATTATCAATACATCTTATCAACATTCAATATCTGTCACACACTGAGACGCCTTCACTGCCACAGCCTTTGGGATCAATCCCATTTCTCCTCTTCGCCTCCTTTACTTCCAGCGACCGGCCACCTTCCCTTTGCCGAGGATCTTCTTACTGCAGGACAGAAACACAAGGAGGGTTATAACGAGGAGGAGGAGCATGTTGCTTAGGTATCTAACCTTTAACCCAGTCTTTCACTGTCACATGTAGCCGATGTCCCGCGTTGGATTGACAGTCGCCCGTCTAAAACAAGGCTTTTATCCAAAGGTGTTAGAAAACAAGAGAGGGCGATCACCATTAGCTGTGTCAGATGTCAATCAACAGAGAAAGGTATTAACTTATGGGTGAAGCCGGTGGAGGGAGATTCCCAGAGAGTTATTGTCAGATTTGTTTTTTTAATTGCGCACAGGCGTGAATCTGTTTGGACGCTTCCCCGAAACTCACAAGAAGCGCCAGACTCGTAAAGAAAATATTGATCTAGGGATATATTCCTCCTGAAAGCAAAAGAGATGAGGTACCAAGTAATAAGACAGAGGACACGATTTCCTTTATAGGAAGAGATGAACAGCAGTTTTTAAACTCACAACTTCTGAGCGTGTTGGATTCTGTTCAGCAGCACGATGATCTGCAGGGGGAAGCACAACAGGAAGTGAGAGGTGACAGGGAGGCACCCCAATGTTTAAAATGTGTGTTTTTAATCCCAGTAGTACCTCGTATTTCTGGTGCTTCATGTACTCCGTGTGGTCGAACTTCTCAGACTCCAGCTGGTAGATGCTGTTCCACATCTCCTGAGCTTCATGCCTAAAAAACACAAAGGTAAACGTAGACAATATGTATTATTTGGTTTCAAAGAGAAGCCCGACAGTGTAGTGTGTTCTGTAGGTTTAGTGCATGTAAATGGTCGGCAGAGACTAAAATCTACATACTGATATACACCTGAACATCAGCAGGAGAGGACTCTTTAAAGTAGAGACACTACATACTGATATACACCTGAACATCAGCAGGAGAGGACTCTTTAAAGTAGAGACACTACATACTGATATACACCTGAACATCAGCAGGAGAGGACTCTTTAAAGTAGAGACACTACATGCTGATATACACCTGAACATCAGCAGGAGAGGACTCTTTAAAGTAGAGACACTACATACTGATATACACCTGAACATCAGCAGGAGAGGACTCTTTAAAGTAGAGACACTACATACTGATATACACCTGAACATCTTATGATTGTACTTATATTAGTGATTAAACTAATGGAAGTAAACAAGATAAGAATGAAGGGGTCTTTATGTCACTGTTTTATCAGATGATAAATAAAAGACGACTCACTTGAGTGCGTCCTCTCTCATGGTGTCAACATTTAGCGTCTTTCGTCTCTCGCCCAGAGTCTTCTTCTTGATCTCCAGACCCGTCAGACGCTTCCCCTTCCTCGTCTCCGCCTGGCTCAAAACACACAGTCACCATCAGTATTTTCATTTCTTCATCTTCATCATCATTGTTATATTATGATATAATACTGAGAACAGCAACAGACCTTTGCCAGGAAGCCTCCAAAGTTTCCCATGCCAGAGAGCACTTTCTTCTTCTTGAGATCATCAACTGCCTTCTTCTTGGCTTCGTCTTCCTCTTTTCTGTGACGTTCCTCCTGATGAAGACCCAGAGAAGTGATGAAGAAAAGCATACGCTAAGCTAAAGGAGGCTAATGTTGGGCTATAAAGGAACTACAGCACGGTCACATGACTTCAGGTCACCCCCGCTAAGCTAAAGGAGGCTAATGTTGGGCTATAGAGGAACTACAGCACGGTCACATGACTTCACGTCACCACCGCTAAGCTAAAGGTGGCTAATGTTGGGCTATAAAGGAACTACAGCACGGTCACATGACTTCACGTCATCACCGCTAAGCTAAAGGTGGCTAATGTTGGGCTATAAAGGAACTACAGCTCGGTCACATGACTTCACGTCATCACCGCTAAGCTAAAGGTGGCTAATGTTGGGCTATAAAGGAACTACAGCTCGGTCACATGACTTCACATCACCACCGCTAAGCTAAAGGAGGCTAATGTTGGGCTATAAAGGAACTACAGCACGGTCACATGACTTCACGTCACCACCGCTAAGCTAAAGGAGGCTAATGTTGGGCTATAAAGGAACTACAGCTCGGTCACATGACTTCACGTCACCACCGCTAAGCTAAAGGAGGCTAATGTTGGGCTATAAAGGAACTACAGCTCGGTCACATGACTTCACGTCTCGACTGCTAAGCTAACGGTGGCTAAAGTTGGGCTATAAAGGAACTACAGCACGGTCACATGACTTCACGTCACCACCGCTAAGCTAAAGGTGGCTATTGTTGGGCTATAAAGGAACTACAGCACGGTCACATGACTTCACGTCACCACTGCTAAGCTAAAGGAGGCTAATGTTGGGCTATAAAGAAACTACAGCACGGTCACATGACTTCACGTCACCACCGCTAAGCTAAAGGTGGCTATTGTTGGGCTATAAAGGAACTACAGCACGGTCACATGACTTCACGTCACCACCGCTAAGCTAAAGGTGGCTATTGTTGGGCTATAAAGGAACTACAGCACGGTCACATGACTTCACGTCACCACCGCTAAGCTAAAGGCAGCTAATGTTGGGCTATAGAGGAACTACAGCACGGTCACATGACTTCACGTCACCACCGCTAAGCTAAAGGTGGCTATTGTTGGGCTATAAAGGAACTACAGCACGGTCACATGACTTCACGTCACCACCGCTAAGCTAAAGGCAGCTAATGTTGGGCTATAAAGGAACTACAGCACGGTCACATGACTTCACGTCACCACCGCTAAGCTAAAGGTGGCTATTGTTGGGCTATAAAGGAACTACAGCACGGTCACATGACTTCACGTCATCACCGCTAAGCTAAATGTGGCTATTGTTGGGCTATAAAGGAACTACAGCACGGTCACATGACTTCACGTCACCCCCGCTAAGCTAAATGTGGCTAATGTTGGGCTATAAAGGAACTACAGCACGGTCACATGACTTCACGTCACCCCCGCTAAGTTAAATGTGGCTAATGTTGGGCTATAGAGGAACCAAAACACATTCAGAAAACCATTGACCTCCAGACCAGGGGAAGTCATTCCTGCAGATCTTTTTTGAGTAGCTTTCTCCATGATTTATATTTTAAACTGGTTTTACACCTTTAGAAGCTAGCTCAACACTTTGAGCTTTACTCCAGCCCAGTGAAGTTACATAGCTGTGTGTGATACATGTGTGTGTGTGTGTGTGTGTGTGTGTGTGTGTGTGTGTGTGTGTGTGTGTGTGTGTGTGTGTGTGTGTGTGTGTGTGTGTGTGTGCGTGCGTGTGTGTGTGTGTGTGTGTGTGTGTGTGTGTGTGTGTGTGTGTGTGTGTGTGTGTGTGTGAGTGTGTGCGTGTGTGTGTGTGTGTGTGTGTGTGTGTGTGTGAGTGTGTGTGTGTGTGTGTGTGTGTGTGTGTGAGTATGAGTGTGTGTTTTACCGCGATCCTGTTCTGTCGGTCCTTCTCCCTCTCCGTTCGGACCCTCTGGATCTCAGCTCTCTCCGACCGACGATTCTCCTGATGGGAAGCAAAGCAAAGAAGTTTAAGGTCTCTTTCCTCTCTTTCCGTATGTTAACCCAGTCTCACGGCATTTCGTGTTATAGTCACAAAATTAATTTAATATACACGATTTTCGCATTTTTTTCGTGTCACACAGAACGATTTTAAAAGCAATGTATTTCTATTGGTAGTGTGTTTCGTGCCTGCACCACGTCTTTTGGTCCGGTCGGGTCTTGGAAGCTGTGTGGTTCATAAAAACATGTTCTTACTCAATATCTCACCCTAAGCCTTTTATTTTAAATGTCAGAGTTTTTTTTGCCGTCCGCGAGGAAAAGAAATGGCTCAGAGCCTCAGAATACTGACATCTGTATTTCTTAAATCTTTTTTTCCTTCTAATTTGTTATTATTTACATTGCTTTTAAAATCGTTCTGTGTGACACGAAAAAATGGTGAAATCGTGATGGTGAATCAATAGATTAAATTTGTGACTATAACAAGAAATGCCGTGAGACTGGTTGGTCCTTGTTGAAGGTGTGAAAGGTGAGCTTACGATTCGGTCCTTCAGGCTGATCAGTTCCTCCTCGTCTTTCTTCCTCTGGTCAAAGTGGACGTCGATCAGAGTGTGAAGCTCCAGTAAATCTTTCTCCATACGCTTTCTGTGGATGTCCTGCAAAGAGAGAGAGATTCTGTCTCATTAGGTATGACAAAACTGAATATCATTATTTTACCACAGATGCGTTGTTTTGGATTCAGTATAGTTTTATGGTCTGGATCAAATCTGTTGATTAAAGGCACGACTTACATCAAAATCCACCCGGTCGCCCTCAGGGATCTTTGGAGGGGCGAGTTGGGGAACCAAAGGTCTGAAGAAGAGCAGGAAGAACAAGGTTAACGAGAAGGACATCATCAAATCAATGGGACTTTTTTTTGAGGAAATTGAGGAAGAGAACGTGTGAATTTTCTTTTGAGATCTGACCAAAGGGAATATTTTTTTTCAGAGAAAGGAAAATAAAAAATATATTTTTTTACTTACTCTCATTATTTACTTTGTGACTTTTTCTCAGATTTCTGACTTTTTGCCCAATTATCTGACTTTTTTCTTAAATTTAATTTTTTTCACAAATTTGTCTGACTTTTGTAAGAATTCTGACTTTTTTCTAATTTGTGACTTTTTCTCAGAATTCTGACTAAAAACTAAAAACGTTTCTCAAATTGATCATATTTTCGCAAATGTCTGACTTTTTTTCAGAATTCTGATTTATTTTAAGATTTGACTTTTTCCACAAATGTAATTGTTTTTCTCAAATTTCACTCATTTCTCAGAATTCTGACTTTTCTTAAATTCGACTTTTTTCACAAACATTTTTTTTTCCTCCTAATTTCTCAGAATTCTGACTATTCACACATTTTAATGTTTTTCTCAAATTTGAGTTTTTTATCTCTGAGGACAAAGTCAGAATTCTGAGAAAAAGTAAAAAAAAATTCGGTTCTCAGAAGTCTGACTTTAATCTCCGAACTCAAAAGAAAGAAATCACTGTTGGTCATGTGTCCCTATAATGCTTAATGTCTTTACGTATAGGGAATAACCAATGCAACCAAAGAATACACAATGTGACATACTTTGGTTTTGGCCGCTCTTCCTCTGTTGATAAAAGAGAGAAAAAGACAAAAATAACGATTAATGACGATCTAAAAGTTGGTAATAAAATGATTAGTGTTACTAAAGGAACAGCAAGCAAAGGACTACAAAATAAAAGGCAATTAAGCCGTTATCTAATTCAGGGTTTCACTTCACTTCTATTCATGATAATGTTAACCACCAATTTGGGAAACCATGTCTAACATTTCTCACCTTCCTCCTGGACTTCTTGATCTGACGGACCAACGACATGAAGACAGAATGAATAATGGATAATTACATACAAATGGAGCAAGAAATGAGTCATTTACGATGGGTGGAAAGTATAGAGCAAGGGAATGGGAGAAGTAGGACGGACGAGAGGGAGCAAGAGAGTAAAAGAGTAGGATGAGGAAGGTAGCATCGGAAGGAAATGCGGGATGGAAATGAGGAAAGATGCTCTTAGAGTGAAGAGGAGATTGAAATGCAGAAGTGAGAAATGATAAAGGTCCAGGAGAGGAAGGAGGAAATCCACATCCCGGGGATCAAGAGGTAAGACAAGCATATTCCCCAAATATTTAACTATTACTTTAAAACCATGATTTCCCATCATGCATTGAGAGGCACACAATCTGCAGGTACTATAAAGCCCCATAGAGAGGTGCAGGAATGAGTCCTAAAACCCTGGCATGACTCAGCATTTTAGCAGTTGTCCCCTGGTCTGGAGGTCAATGGTTTTCTGAATGTGTTTTTGGCTCCTTTATACTGTAGCTAGGCCTGTCACGATAATTAATTTTGTTGGACGATACATTTTCCCGGAAATTATTGTGATAAACGATAATATTGTCGGCGCCTAACTGTAGCCACCTTTAGCTTAGCGGTGGTGACGTGAAGTCATGTGACCGTGCTGTAGTTCCTTTATAGCCCAACATTAGCCACCTTTAGCTTAGTGGTGGTGATGTGAAGTCATGTGACCGTGCTGTAGTTCATTTATAGCCCAACATTAGCCACCTTTAGCTTAGCGGTGGTGACGTGAAGTCATGTGACCGTGCTGTAGTTCCTTTATAGCCCAACATTAGCCACCTTTAGCTTAGTGGTGGTGACGTGAAGTCATGTGACCGTGCTGTAGTTCCTTTATAGCCCAACATTAGCCACCTTTAGCTTAGCAGTGGTGACGTGAAGTCATGTGACCGTGCTGTAGTTCCTTTATAGCCCAACATTAGCCACCTTTAGCTTAGTGGTGGTGACGTGAAGTCATGTGACCGTGCTGTAGTTCCTTTATAGCCCAACATTAGCCTCCTTTAGCTTAGCAGTGGTGACGTGAAGTCATGTGACCGTGCTGTGGCTCCTTTGTAGCCCAACATTAGCCTCCTTTAGCTTAGCGGTGGTGACGTGAAGTCATGTGACCGTGCTGTAGTTCCTTTATAGCCCAACATTAGCCACCTTTAGCTTAGCGGTGGTGACTTGAAGTCATGTGACCGTGCTGTAGTTCCTTTATAGCCCAACATTAGCCACCTTTAGCTTAGCGGTGGTGACGTGAAGTCATGTGACCGTGCTGTAGTTCCTTTATAGCCCAACATTAGCCTCCTTTAGCTTAGCGGTGGTGACGTGAAGTCATGTGACCGTGCTGTAGTTCCATTATAGCCCAACATTAGCCACCTTTAGCTTAGTGGTGGTGACGTGAAGTCATGTGACCGTGCTGTAGTTCCATTATAGCCCAACATTAGCCACCTTTAGCTTAGTGGTGGTGACGTGAAGTCATGTGACCGTGCTGTAGTTCCTTTATAGCCCAACATTAGCCTCCTTTAGCTTAGTGGTGGTGACGTGAAGTCATGTGACCGCGCTGTAGTTCCTTATAACCCAACATTAGCCACCTCTAGCTTAGCATTAGCTTCTTCAGAAATCATAAAGTGGTGTTAATGTGTGGAGATGATCCTGCTGAACTAAACGTGTAAGTATCATAAACGTTGAGATTATTTTTCTGCAATAATCCAAAATCACATGGAGGAATCCCATTGGTCCAGGGAGATGCTGCGTTCAGGGACCAACACATAAATACACATAAAATTCCTTCACCACTCTATTGGATTTAAGTTATTTTATTAATGGTTTGTAAAAGTTTGAGTTATGACGGACATGCTGTACGTACCGTGGTGTTCTTGGTGCTCATGTCGCTCTGGAGGTTTTGGGAAGCAGAATAGAGTGGAAGTAAAGGGTCAGAGTTAGTGTTGCCCATCATTTACACAGATATATCAAACAAGGAAACATATTTTCTTATCATTAATACCCTTGTTATCCGTCATAATGTGTGTACATCCATAGCACATCCATAGACATTCAACTGTTCTGCCACTTTTAGCATGTTGTTAAGTCCACCTGATACTACAACAATCCATTGAGAAACATTTTGTTGCAATTTCTTTGGGGTCAAACCATATTTGCAGCTGACTACAAACCACTTTGGTTAATCAGGGTGGATGCAGGTAAGCTGCTTTGCATTCTGGGTATTTCCCTGACCTACCTTCATCCTCCTCTACCTCCACCCGCTGCTCTTCATCCTTCTCTTCCACTTCCTCAGGCTCCACCTCCTCTTCAGCCTCTGGAGAAAAGAGACCCAGAGAAATTCATTTACAATCAGATAAGTTGTTTCTAGGAAACCTAAAGTGTTAAATGTGGAGACATTGAACTCACCCTGCTCCCTGGAGAGAAGAGGAGAAGAAATAGAGACAAACATATTAATTAGTTAACTTCACGGTTAATGCAAACGCTGAAATTATAAATACTGAAGGATGTTTCTGTACTCACTCGTACTCTTCTTCGACGTCTGACATGACTGCAAAGAACAGAGGCAGAGGACAAACAAATCAGGACAATCTACAATCAGTAGAAGTTCAATTAACATCAGGAGAGAACTGACACGATTATACACAAATGAGAAACAAGTTAGAATTCTGGGCAAAAAGTCAAATCCATGATAAAAGTCTGACATTTTTAGAAAATAACATTTGAGTAAAAAAGTCAGAATTCTTAGAAATTAGAAGACATTTATAAAAAAATCCATAATTGAGAAAAATTCTAAATTGAGAAAAAAGTCAAAAAATGTTTTGAAAAAAGTCAGAATTCTGAGAAAATACAAATTTGAGTAAATAAGGCAGAATTTTAAAAAACCTCTGAATTCTGTGAAAAAAAGTTACATTTAAAGAAAAATACATTAATAAAAAAATGCCTAAATTGAGAAAAAAAACAGAATTCTTAGAAAAAAGTAAAAATGTTTTGAAAAAAGTCAGATTTTTTTGAAAAAAGTCAGAATTCTGAGAAAATATAAATTTGAGTAAAGGCAGAATTAAAAAAAAACTTAAAAGAAGAATTAAAAAGTCAAACCTGAGAAAAACAGTCCGATTTCTTTGGACAAAATTCAGAATGTTTGGAGAACAAGTCAGAATTCTGAGAAATACGTAGAAATGAATACAAAAGTTCAAAAATCAAGAAAAAATTCAAATTTGAGGAAAAAGTCAGGATTGTGAGAAAAGTCTGAACTCTTAGAAAAACGTCTAATTTAAGAAAAAATCCATTAAAAAAATATATAAGTCAAAATCAATTTGAGAAAACAAGTCAGAATCCTTATAAAGTGCAGTTACTTGAGGAAAATCTACTGAGAAACATTGCCTCACTGACTCAATAGGTCTTTGGCAGAAACATTAACTAGGATAAAAATATACTGGTTACATGGATTAGAGATACTTAAAAACATGTCAGGTGTTTGTTTAAATACTGAGAAACCCATGTGCTGTAAATGCAGCAGTGAATCATCACAAAGGTGGCTGTGATTAATCTCTTTGGAAACAGGGACACACACTCAGACACAATGCATGCTATTGGCTATGAATGGTCCCTGTGAGCTGCTATTGGCTGAAACCACGCTGACACCTTCCTGGAGGGAAACTGGAGATTGATGGAGCGTCAACAGGTGAGAATGTGAAGAGGGTTAAACGTAGAAAGATCGGGGTTAAAAAAAGTCAGAATTTCTTTGAAAAAAATTTGCACATTCTGGGAAAAAGTCAGGGTTGTGAGAAAAATCGGAAGTCTTAGAAACACGTCTACCCTCCTGTTGTCTTCGGGTCAAATCTGACTGATTTACTACTTTCATCAATCATAACTTTTTAGTTTTACATTAGATTGCATTAAGGCTTTATGATATCCTTCACAGGAGACATTTGAACATATGAAATGCTGATCAACACTTTCATTGCATTGTGGATCTTTTAGTCAACTTTGTAACACCATGGTGTTCCCGGTCAAACATGACCGCCATAAAGAAAAGGAATTAGTAACCATCCGGATCAGATCAAACAAACACACACACACACACATATACACTCTAGATGTGTCCCCCCCCCCCCATGTGAATCACACCTGGCACACACACACACACACACACACACACACACACACACACACACACACAGACCAATTTCACACATTTCCCGCTCTTATGTGCCCCTCCCCCCACATGGATCACACCTGGCACACCAATACATGTTCAGTGTCTTTCTTTGTATATTTACTGCAGTTCTTCATGTATACCAGTATTCTGATACAATATGTACAGTTTGAAAGGGTGTGAAATGACATGTGGTGATGATTAATGGTTTTTGTGTTAATGTAATAGCAGTTAAAACAGGACCAGTCAAATTTGACCGTGAACACCAAAGTAAGGGGGGGGGGAGAAGACAACAGGAGGGTTAAGGAAAAACAAAACGTCTGAATTCTGGGAAAAAACTCAAACCTGAGAAAAAAAGGCAGACATTTGGGGAAAAAGTCAGAATTCTTAGAAGTACAGCTACATGACTAAATCTACTTAGAAACATTGCCCCGCTGACTACATCATTATAGGTGTTTGGCAGCAATATTAACGAGGATATAAAGACACTGGTTACATGGAGGGATACTTAAAAACACATCAGGTGTTTGAATGCAGCAGTGAGTCATCTCTGTGAAATCAAAGCTGTGATAAATCTGTTTGGAAACAGGGACACACACACAGACACAATGCATACTGACATGCTATTGGCTATGAATGGTCCCTGTGAGCTGCTATTGGCTGAAACCACGCTGACACCTTCCTGGAAGGAAAGTGGAGATTGATGGAGCGTCAACAGGTGAGAATGTGAAGAGGGTTAAACGTGGAAAGATTGAGTTTCCTCCCTCTCTCCATCCCTCTCCTCTTGTCCTATTGTCTGGTGTTGAAAGAGTGACTTTCCAAAAACAAATAACCCGCAGATCTTCTTACTGCCAGAGCTGGGAAGTAGTGGAGTACAAATACTTTGTTACTGTACTTAAGTACATGTTTCTGGTATCAGTACTTTACTCCAATACTTATTTTTCTGACGACTTTTTACTTTAACTTTTTACATTTTTAACACAAATACCTGTACTTTCTACTTCTTACACTTTGAACCCAAATACCTGTACTTTCTACTTCTTACATGTTGAACACAAATACCTGTACTTTCTACTTCTTACATGTTGAACTCAAATACCTGTACTTTCTACTTCTTACATGTTGAACACAAATACCTGTACTTTCTACTTCTTACCTGTTGAACACAAATACCTGTACTTTCTACTTCTTACATGTTGAACACAAATACCTGTACTTTCTACTTCTTACACTTTCAACACAAATACCTGTACTTTCTACTTCTTACATGTTGAACTCAAATACCTGTACTTTATACTTCTTACATGTTGAACACAAATACCTGTACTTTCTACTTATTACATGTTGAACACAAATACCTGTACTTTCTACTTCTTACACTTTCAACACAAATACCTGTACTTTCTACTTATTACATGTTGAACTCAAATACCTGTACTTTCTACTTCTTACATGTTGAACTCAAATACCTGTACTTTCTACTTCTTACATGTTGAACTCAAATACCTGTACTTTCTACTTATTACATGTTGAACACAAATACCTGTACTTTCTACTTCTTACACTTTCAACACAAATACCTGTACTTTCTACTTCTTACATGTTGAACTCAAATACCTGTACTTTCTACTTCTTACATGTTGAACCCAAATACCTGTACTTTCTACTTCTTACATGTTGAACACAAATACCTGTACTTTCTACTTCTTACACTTTGAACACAAATACCTGTACTTTCTACTTCTTACACTTTCAACACAAATACCTGTACTTTCTACTTCTTACATGTTGAACTCAAATACCTGTACTTTCTACTTCTTACATGTTGAACTCAAATACCTGAACTTTCTACTTCTTACATGTTGAACACAAATACCTGTACTTTCTACTTCTTACATGTTGAACCTAAATACCTGTACTTTCTACTTCTTACACTTTGAACACAAATACCTGTACTTTCTACTTCTTACATGTTGAACTCAAATACCTGTACTTTCTACTTCTTACACTTTGAACACAAATACCTGTACTTTCTACTTCTTACATGTTGAACCTAAATACCTGTACTTTCTACTTCTTACACTTTGAACACAAATACCTGTACTTTCTACTTCTTACATGTTGAACTCAATACCTGTACTTTCTACTTCTTACATGTTGAACTCAAATACCTGTACTTTCTACTTCTTACATGTTGAACTCAAATACCTGTACTTTCTACTTCTTACATGTTGAACTCAAATACCTGTACTTTCTACTTCTTACATGTTGAACTCAAATACCTGTACTTTCTACTTCTTACATGTTGAACACAAATACCTGTACTTTCTACTTCTTACATGTTGAACCTAAATACCTGTACTTTATACTTCTTAGATGTTGAACTCAAATACCTGTACTTTCTACTTCTTACACTTTGAACACAAATACCTGTACTTTCTACTTCTTACATGTTGAACTCAAATACCTGTACTTTCTACTTCTTACATGTTGAACTCAAATACCTGTACTTTCTACTTCTTACATGTTGAACACAAATACCTGTACTTTCTACTTCTTACATGTTGAACTCAAATACCTGTACTTTCTACTTCTTACATGTTGAACTCAAATACCTGAACTTTCTACTTCTTACATGTTGAACACAAATACCTGTACTTTCTACTTCTTACATGTTGAACCTAAATACCTGTACTTTCTACTTCTTACACTTTGAACACAAATACCTGTACTTTCTACTTCTTACATGTTGAACACAAATACCTGTACTTTCTACTTCTTACATGTTGAACTCAAATACCTGTACTTTCTACTTCTTACATGTTGAACACAAATACCTGTACTTTCTACTTCTTACATGTTGAACACAAATACCTGTACTTTCTACTTCTTACATGTTGAACTCAAATACCTGAACTTTCTACTTCTTACATGTTGAACACAAATACCTGTACTTTCTACTTCTTACATGTTGAACCCAAATACCTGTACTTTCTACTTCTTACACTTTGAACACAAATACCTGTACTTTCTACTTCTTACATGTTGAACACAAATACCTGTACTTTCTACTTCTTACATGTTTAACACAAATACCTGTACTTTCTACTTCTTACATGTTTAACCCAAATACCTGTACTTTCTACTTCTTACACTTTGAACCCAAATACCTGTACTTTCTACTTCTTACATGTTGAACTCAAATACCTGTACTTTCTACTTCTTACATGTTGAACACAAATACCTGTACTTTCTACTTCTTACATGTTGAACACAAATACCTGTACTTTCTACTTCTTACATGTTGAACTCAAATACCTGAACTTTCTACTTCTTACATGTTGAACACAAATACCTGTACTTTCTACTTCTTACATGTTGAACCCAAATACCTGTACTTTCTACTTCTTACATGTTGAACCCAAATACCTGTACTTTCTACTTCTTACATGTTGAACACAAATACCTGTACTTTCTACTTCTTACATGTTTAACACAAATACCTGTACTTTCTACTTCTTACACTTTGAACCCAAATACCTGTACTTTCTACTTCTTACATGTTGAACCAAATACCTGTACTTTCTACTTCTTACATGTTGAACCCAAATACCTGTACTTTCTACTTCTTACATGTTGAACTCAAATACCTGTACTTTCTACTTCTTACATGTTGAACTCAAATACCTGTACTTTCTACTTCTTACATGTTGAACTCAAATACCTGTACTTTCTACTTCTTACATGTTGAACTCAAATACCTGTACTTTCTACTTCTTACATGTTGAACTCAAATACCTGTACTTTCTACTTCTTACACTTTGAACCCAAATACCTGTACTTTCTACTTCTTACATGTTGAACACAAATACCTGTACTTTCTACTTCTCACATGTTGAACCCAAATACCTGTACTTTCTACTTCTTACATGTTGAACCCAAATACCTGTACTTTCTACTTCTTACATGTTTAACACAAATACCTGTACTTTCTACTTCTTACACTTTGAACCCAAATACCTGTACTTTCTACTTCTTACACTTTGAACCCAAATACCTGTACTTTCTACTTCTTACATGTTGAACTCAAATACCTGTACTTTCTACTTCTTACATGTTGAACTCAAATACCTGTACTTTCTACTTCACCAGCGAGTTAGCAACAAGCTAGTGAACATAGCGAAGCATTTAGTAGCTTTAACGCCACATATTCTCATACTGAAACCTAACATTGCTCTTGTCAATGTTAACAACGTATTTCTGCTGCCACCGAGTTATTGCACGTGAAAAATATTGTGTTAATTTGTGAATAAGAGGAGCTGGTAGCTGGACTTAGTGAAGATAACTATGATAGCTGTTTCCAGTTGTTGCTAAGCTAACCCAAACCCCATATTAACTTATTTGTAGGTACAACTTTTCACAGAACAGACACTTAAAAGCTTTTATTTAAATTATTATGTCTTAAAAGTAGTGCTGTCAAAATTATCGCGTTAACGGCGGTAATTAATTTTTTGAATTAATTGCGTTAAAATATTTAACGCATTTAACGCATGTGCAGAATGGCCCGCCCCATACGTGCCACCAGTGGCAGCGCCAGGGTATGGCTGGGGTAGGCTACACCCATACCAAGAAATGGCTTAGCCCCACCTTGAAAAATGATGTTAAAGTAAGCAAAATAAAGTCCGCCAACTCGCGCGGAGTAAATTGCACAGACAGCAGTTAGTCAGATTGATTTCAGAAGCCACTTGTCTGGAAATACCGAAGACCAGAAACGGTTTTGAAAACTTTTGTCACGTAGTGATCGTCTTCTCAATAGAACATCTTTGATAATGTCGGTGTTGTTGCAGGAAGTCCCGACGGAGAATACTTTTGCTGTAGTACAGGGGTGCACATATCTGGTACGCCGGTTATGTGCGTAATCTGAAACTTGTGTCACAAAGCGCATTTGCGTACCGGCGTACTTGTGAAGCTTTTCCAGAAGGCGGTTAGATCACCGGACGACAGAGTCGGTCTCCGTGTGCACAGACAGGGCTGCTGTTAACGTCGGTCTGTACAACGGAATTGTGCCAAAACTACGCCAACCGGCTGCGGAGGGAGACTCCCCCCCCCCTTCACTGGAGAACTGCGCTAAAACAGCTGATCACAACGTTCACACTCTGTGGTCACAAAGTACTCCACTAACCCCCCCTCTGTCGACTTTCCTGAAGTACTCCCCCGTTGATAGAAATCAACACGTAATGAATTAAGACCCCACGGTTTGATGATTGATAGGTGTGTGGGTTGTCTTTCATTTTGACACGCAGAAAAATGTTATAATAAACATACTGTATGTTAAATGGATATATCCGCCTTCTTTCATTTATCTTTCCATTCCCACAATATACATAAAGAAATGGCATATTTTGGACATAGTTCGAATGGTGATTAATCTGATTAATTAATTTTTAAGCTGTGATTAATCTGATTAAAAATTGTAATCGTTTGACAGCCCTACTTAAAAGTCATGTCAGTAATTGTGTGAATGGATGTGGAAGATCTGGTTCATTTTATATGCAATAAGTCAAACTTTTTAGCTTTTAACTTTAGCCTGCTATGATGCAGAAATGAGCAGCAAATGAAGCTAAATGAAAATGTTAAAAAGTGGACTATTTTTAATAAAATAAGATAATTATATCTCAATTGGCAGTAGCATAAAAAACAACAAAACAAGGCATTGCACATGAGTCGAAATTAAAGAGTAGAAGTAAACAATACTAGAAATTAAACATCTCGAAATATAATTAAAGCGGCATTAAAAAGCAGGAACTATACAGGAGGCCGTGAAGATAAAAAAATCGATAAACTTTTATTTATCTATATCGGTTTTTTTATACAAAAAGCAGAGCAATATTGACATCCCTTGGAGTTTAGTGCTTTGCTCAAAGGCTCTGTCACTGTGTGTTGAACGCAGAGGGATGGCTTCACTCAGGAACTATGTGAAGGTGACGCCTATGAATAAATCCATGATGGATGAAGAGAGGGATGAATAACGGGAGATGAATGAGAGATGACCAAACCGCCAAACAGGGGTTCAAATACCAACTGGATCGACTTAGCAGAGGTTATTTTGGTCAAGGGCAATGTGTGTGTGTGTGTGTGTGTGTGTGTGTGTGTGTGTGTGTGTGTGTGTGTGTGTGTGTGTGTGTGTGTGTGTGTGTGTGTGTGTGTGTGTGTGTGTGTGTGTGTGCGCGTGCGTGTGTGTGTGTGTGTGTGTGTGTGTGTGTGTGTGTGTGTGTGCGTGCGTGTGTTTGTGTGTGTGTGTGTGTGTGTGTGTGCGTGTGTGCGTGTGTGTGTGTGTGTGTGTGTGTGGTCAAAAGAAGAATGGGTGTGTAACAAAACCTAAAGCTAAAGGCCATTGTAGTGTTATGTGTATTTATAGCTTGAGAGTTAGCGGTTTAAGCTAACGGTGAAATTAGCCCCTTTGTTTCTTGACATAGAAACTGATTCATAAGTGACATGGTATGTTATTGAATGCGTGGCAGGAAGATTATAATATGATGTATCATTTTGAATAACACTAAATGAAAAAAAGGGAACTTTACACTAACAGATAGACATTGCTATGTAAATAGAGTTAGCTATATGTTAGCATCTGAGGTTTGCAGGGGAAATAGAGGCAAAAAAACTGTAAAGGATGGTAGGTTACACACACACACACACACACACACACACACACACACACACACACACACACACACACACACACACACACACACACACACATATTAATTCCCTTTCGATCTCTCCATCAGCTGTTGTTGTATTGACTTTTGGCGATATTTTTTTATCACAAAACCTCTTGTATTTTTAACTCTTGTGATTATTATCAACCTTTTAATCATAAAGTAACTCAAGCTACAGGATAAATGTAGTCAGATAAACACAGCAACAAAGTTATACCGTTTCTTTCTTCAGTATTTCATATAAATATAGGCTACCACTATTTGACTATGTCAAGGTAGCAATTAAGGCAGTATGAAATTAGCTTCAGTAATTAATTGTTGTTATTTCGTTATAAATATGGGTTTTAGTTATATGTTCTTCTACCCTGGTGCATTCAAGGATGCTCAGACATAATACTGTATTACCCAGAATCAGCAACAAACTATTCAATGAGAAATAAAACCTCTGCACACGTTTGGGATAGTACGAATCCTCGAATTACTGAATCACTGGATAAACGTCTTTTGTTGATTGGAAAACGTTTTAGTGACAATACTACAAAACAAGGGTTCACTTCTGTATGATATGATGACAGCAAGACAACAAGACCTAGAGAAGATGATTTTAAAGGACAGACAGGCCATCAGACACACGGACACACACACTTACCTGTATATGAAGGTGTTCTGTCACCACAGACACAAGAGAGACAGACAGAATGGATAATGTACTGACAGAGGAAGTTTTATACAGAGAGGAGGGAGGGGGCACTGTGTGTGTGTGGGGGGGGGGTTGGTGTGTGTGTGTGTGTGTGTGTGTGTGTGTGTGTGTGTGTGTGTGTGTGTGTGTGTGTGTGTGTGTGTGTGTGTGTGTGTGTGTGTGTGTGTGTGTGTGTGTGTGTTGTCTAAAGGAATATATGTGCGTGCATGCTGTGAGAATTGAGTATACAATACAAGAATAACTGTGAGTCTGTGTGTGTGCAATTGTATAGCTTGGTGTGTGTGTGTGTGTGTGTGTGTGTGTGTGTGTGTGTGTGTGTGTGTGTGTGTGTGTGTGTGTGTGTGTGTGTGTGTGTGTGTGTGTGTGTGTGTGTTGTCTAAAGGAATATATGTGCGTGCATGCTGTGAGAATTGAGTATACAATACAAGAATAACTGTGAGTCTGTGTGTGTGCAATTGTATAGCTTGGTGTGTGTGTGTGTGTGTGTGTGTGTGTGTGTGTGTGTGTGTGTGTGTGTGTGTGTGTGTGTGTGTGTGTGTGTGTGTGTGTGTGTGTGTGTGTGTGTGTGTGTTGTCTAAAGGAATATATGTGCGTGCATGCTGTGAGAATTGAGTATACAATACAAGAATAACTGTGAGTCTGTGTGTGTGCAATTGTATAGCTTGGTGTGTGTGTGTGTGTGTGTGTGTGTGTGTGTGTGTGTGTGTGTGTGTGTGTGTGTGTGTGTGTGTGTGTGTGTGTGTGTGTGTGTGTGTGTGTGTGGGATTAAGGCAGAAAGATGAACCTCGCAGGATTAGATGTAACAGAGGGATGACCTCATGGACAAATGGAGGAGAGACAGGGTGAGGGGGGGATGAGTTTGTTAAAAGACAAAAGTTATTATATGGAAAGGAACTACTGCACGGTCACATGACTTCACATCACCACCGCTAAGCTAAAGGAGGCTAATGTTGGGCTATAAAGGAACTACAGCACGGTCACATGACTTCACGTCACCACCGCTAAGCTAAAGGAGGCTAATGTTGGGCTATAAAGGAACTACAGCACGGTCACATGACTTCATGTCACCACCGCTAAGCTAAAGGAGGCTAATGTTGGGCTATAAAGGAACTACTGCACGGTCACATGACTTCACATCACCACCGCTAAGCTAAAGGAGGCTAATGTTGGGCTATAAAGGAACTACAGCACGGTCACATGACTTCACGTCACCACCGCTAAGCTAAAGGAGGCTAATGTTGGGCTATAAAGGAACTACAGCACGGTCACATGACTTCATGTCACCACCGCTAAGCTAAAGGTGGCTAATGTTGGGCTATGAAGGAACTACAGCACGGTCACATGACTTCACGTCACCACCGCTAAGCTAAAGGAGGCTAATGTTGGGCTATGAAGGAACTACAGCACGGTCACATGACTTCACGTCACCACCGCTAAGCTAAAGGAGGCTAATGTTGGGCTATAAAGGAACTACAGCACGGTCACATGACTTCACGTCACCACCGCTAAGCTAAAGGTGGCTAATGTTGGGCGTGATGACATTTAGTCGTCTCATTTAGACACTTGTTAGCAACCTCAGTTTCTAAATCCACCAGTGGGGTATTTTATTTTATGTCGTAGAACAAAACGTTAACCACAAACCTTATTTCAGACCAAAAACAGCTTCAGAAGACCATTGACCTCCAGGGGACAGGAAGTGATGAAATCCTCACTGTGTAGCAGAGGTGCTCAGCAATAAGAGAAAGAGGGTGACTGCTCCCACAAATAGAGACTGTGTTTCCATGAAAGGTTTCAGTTCACAGAAAGCTCACAGTGACCTCATGGTGAAGAGGTCGCTGGGTGATTAACTAAAGTCAGAGGTGGAGGAAGTATTCAGATGATTTACAGGAGTAGAAGTACTAATGGAGAGGTGAAGTCCCTCCCTTTGCTCCATAGGACCTTATTTCGGAAAAAGTATGTATTGAAGTCAACGGAGAGAGAAAGATTATCTTTCGATCCCGTTTGAATTGTGCCACGAATTACACATATGATGTTTGTCAATTTTAAAGATATAAATGTGTCGTAAAACTGTGAAGTAACACTTGTTTGTGTGTGAAACGCTCAATGAACTACATCTCCCATCTCGCACCACACACCCAGACGGCCGTCACGTTGAACATTTCACTCCTTTCTTTCAGAACGAGGCGGAAAGTATTAAAAGAGGTGAAAATCACTCCAAGTCTGGGCGTGTTGAGAGCTGCACACACACAAGGGGAGTTAGTCGGTTCCTAAGAGCCAGCATGCGGGACCGGGACTCTGGGATTTGTAGTCTTTCTAGTTGCGTATTTTTCATAGTCTTATATTTCAACAGTTTTACGACAAACTGTGACTTTTTTTACATGGAAATTATTTTTTAAGATTGACAAACATATGTGTAATTCGTGGCACAATTCAAACGGGATCGAAAGATACGTTTTCTCTCTCCATTGACTTCAATGCATAATTTTTCCAAAATAAGGTACCATGGGTCGGAAGTAAAAGGGCGGGACTTCGCCTCTCTATAACACAGTGCAAAAGTTAGCTACCTGTTAGCGGGCGCTGTTGTGACTGGCCAATCGCTTAGCGATGCCCCGCCCCTTAGCCTACAATGTGTGTGTGTGCGCTGGCCAATAGGAGAGCGTGTGTTACATAAGGATGTCACTTTGTACCGGAAGTAAACAAAATAGTCCAATGGAGGTGTTTTTAGGTGGACTTTAGCCTTAGCAGACCATTTACATGCACTAAAACCTGAAGAACACATTACAGGAGAGGGAACACCCCAAAAAGCAGAATAGGGCCTCTTTAAAAATATGAAAAGATAAATGGTAGTATGGAGTTGAATCGCCCCGAAAAAACACTTTGAGTGTAACTTTTAAAAATACATTTGAATACTTCTATATTTTAGTATAAAGCAAAGCGAGACTGATTTCAAAAGGTCAATCAGGGAAATGCTCCTCTGCTGATCCTTCTGCCACACACACACACACACACACACACACACACACACACACACACACACACACACACACACACACACACACACACACACACACACACACACACACACACACACACACACACACACACACACACACACACACACACACACACACACACACACACACACACACACACACACACACACACACACACACACACACACACACACACACACACACACACACACACACACACACACACACACACACACACACACACACACACACACACACACACACACACACACGATTCAGCAGCGAACAACTGTCCGACAGACGGAACCTGCAACTGTCTGCGGGAATAAGAGCTGACGCGCCGAGAAAAAATAACAGTTGGATAAATGTACATTAGTATATTTATTGGGAGGCTGTGGCGCAGTGGCCTAGTGCGTTGGTGTTGGGATCAGGGGAGCACAGGTTCAAACCCCACTGCAGTCAGCATGTCGTTGTGTCCCTGAGACTCTTCACCCCAAAGTGCTCCTGTGGGGATTGCCCCTTGCTGGCGTGGCTCGCTGCAAAAGTTGAGCAATGGTCAACTTTTGAAGCCTCGGCAGCCAATCGAATCATATGCCCGTACAAGCTCTAGCCAATCAAACCGCTGCTTGTGTGTCAGGGGCGGGAGATTCATGTGATTGGTTGTTGGTCGAGTGTCAGACACGCCCGCCGGCAAGCGTCAACGCACGCCGCTGTGTGGACGGGCCGTTCTAGAGCTTTTTCCTCCACTTCCTTTGCCTGACATTAGCTAATAACACACAATATAAATCCACTGTACGGATCGACTGAGTGAAATAACACAGAGACACTTCATAGGAAACACTTTTATTATCACAGCATCATTCTTGGCAATAAATAAACATTGTATCTGTAGTTTCATGAAGACACCACGGGCATAGTGACTGTGAGGATCTGAGGAGAGAAAACAGGGAGTGAATTAAAGGGTAGTCTGGATGCTTTTAAGTATTTCAGTATCCATAGTGAGCGTGCTACTACAGCAGAGGAAGTTTGGAGACCTAGACATTATGCACTGTACAGAGACAGCTGTGTGTGTGTGTGTGTGTGTGTGTGTGTGTGTGTGTGCGTGCGTGTGCGTGTGTGTGTGTGTGTGTGTGTGTGTGTGTGTACCTGTGTGTGTGTGTGTGTGTGTGTGTGTGTGTGTGTGTGTGTGTGTGTGTGTGTGTGTGTGTGTGTGTGTGTGTGTGTGTGTGTGTGTGTGCCAGAGTTCCCGTTAGAATATTTTTTCACCGGTCAACATTTCCGTTAAAGTTTAAATCTTCCGGACAAAATGAGAAAAGTGCCGGTCAAAGGTCATCTTTGTTATTTGTTGAGCTTTAAAACAAATTGATGATTCGATATTAAACAAACTAATTATAGCAGATTAATTACATTATTCAAAAGTGTTCAGTAACTTATAATAACACAGGAATAATAAACGGAGCGCTCTCCCTCTCCTGACAGCCCGTCAGTCTCATGCAGCTCTCGGATCAGTAATGAGTGACCCGACAGTGAAACTAAACATATCTATAACTAGTTACGGTAGTTTGAGAGGTAAATGGCTACGTGTGATATTCTAACCTGAAGTGTTTTGTCCGCTCACCGCTGCAGGTGATCATGCAGAGCTGCGTGTCGACTCGTCAGCAGCAGCTGATCTCTCTCTCCCGTCAGATTAGACTCTCGTTTATGTCCATATCGATCAGATCCAGCTGGTTCTAGATAATGATAAGACTAATGTACCAGCTAAACAATAAGTGTTGCTATGCAACCGGGTGAGGCCGCAGAGTATAGCGCAGCATTATGCATTTGTTTACATGCCCACCGGAACCCCGAGGCATTACTAACAGATCAACGCACAATCAACCCATCCAGGACATCTCTTTCTCCACATTAAGTGTTAGACATTAGAATGGACTCTCTTGTCTGTCATATAAGTGGCGCAACTGATGCGGTATTGCGCTAAACGGAAATTATTTGGACGGACACTTTGACCGGAGAGATTTAGATTTGCCGGTCTTCAGCATATTTTACCGGTCGTAGTCCGGTAATTACCGGCTAACGGGAACTCTGGTGTGTGCATGTGTATGTGTGTGTGCCTGTGTGTGTGTGTGTGTGTGTCTGTGTGTGTCTGTGTGTGCCTGTGTGTGTGTGTGTCTGTGTGTGTGTGTCTGTGTGTGTCTGTGTGTGCCTGTGTGTGTGTGTGTGTGTGTCTGTGTGTGTGTCTGTGTGTGCCTGTGTGCGTGTGTGTGCCTGTGTGTGTGTGTCTGTGTGTGTGCCTGTGTGTGTGTGTGTCTGTGTGTGTGTCTGTGTCTGTGTGTGCCTGTGTGCGTGTGTGTGCCTGTGTGTGTGCCTGTGTGCGTGCCTGTGTGTGTGTGTGTCTGTGTGTGTGCCTGTGTGTGTGTGTGTGTGTGTCTGTGTGTGTGTCTGTGTGTGCCTGTGTGCGTGTCTGTGTCTGTGTGTGTGTCTGTGTGTGCCTGTGTGCGTGTCTGTGTGTGTGTGTGTGCCTGTGTGTATGTGTGTGTGTCTGTGTGTGTGTGTGTGTGTGTGTGCCTGTGTGTGTGTGTATGTGCCTGTGTATGTGTGTGTGCCTGTGTGTGTGTGTGTGTGTGCCTGTGTGTGTGTGTGTATGTGCCTGTGTATGTGTGTGTGCCTGTGTGTGTGTGTGTGTGTCTGTGTGTGTCTGTGCCTGTGTGTGTGTGTGTGTCTGTGTGTGCCTGTGTGTGTGCCTGTGTGTGTGTGTGTGCCTGTGTGTGTGTGTGTGTGCCTGTGTGCGTGTCTGTGTGTGTGTGTGTGTGTATACCTGTGTGTTGCTGTTGAACTGAGCCACGCTGCTCTCCTGCTCGATGCTGAACGGATGGAAGATGTCGAGGTGATAGAGCGAGGGTCGAGCTGTGAGCATCAGCCGGTCCTCGCCAACGTCCAGAACCAGAGAGCGGGACGAACGCTGGAACAAAGACAACACGCGAAAAACGTTCCAAAGATTTATTTCCCCGGACAAATGTGAGGATTCTGGTTTAAAATGATCTGTTATTTTTATTGTGTTTTGTACTCACCACTCCAGGGAGCTTTATCTCTGCGATGAGGAACTCAGGGTCTCCAGCAGGGGGCTCCACCAGCAACGAGAACTCTGGTCTAAAACATTGAAAGAAGGTTTAAAAAGTACGGAAGAGGATAAGGGACACATGAGAAACATTTTTTTTTTGGATGTGACCGAAAGTAAAAACACAGTTTTGAATTCTGTTTTTTTTTTTTCAGATCCAAATCTTTTTATTGCGTTTTGAAAAAATGCATAACCAGTGTTTGTCATTTAGAAATGGAAAGCAACATATATGCATACAAATGAGACGGTGGTTTTTACTGATTGTATGTACAAAGAGAGGACAACAATAACAACAACTGAAGCTCAGCGCAAGTTCAACCAGGAAGACCGTCTTTACTCATTCATTTACTATGTCCATGTTACTACTCTCTCTCCTCTCAATAAGTGATCGGGGGCTTCACTCCCCAGCTTAACCAATCACTTCGCTCTATTCTCACAAGCCTATCATAGGGCTCCGCTAAACCTTTTAAATCTGCTCCCCCCTCTGACAGCTGTCACATTTCAGGTGACTCGATGCAACCCTCCTCCCCCCTTTTCACCTCCTGTCCCTCTGAATCCAGGGTCAAGCTAAGCCCCTCCCCTTCAGACCGAACCCAACTATCTATTCACCACCACCAAGGTCAAGCTAAGCCACTCCCCTTTAGACCGACCCCACATATCCATTCACAACCACCAGGGTCAAGCTAAGCCCCTCCCCTTCAGACCGACCCCAACCATCCATTCACCACCACCAGGGTCAAGCTAAGCCCCTCCCCTTCAGACCGACCCCAACCATCCATTCACCACCACCAGGGTCAAGCTAAGCCCCTCCCCTTCAGACCGACCCCAACCATCCATTCACCACCACCAGGGTCAAGCTAAGCCACTCCCCTTCAGACCGACCCCAACCATCCATTCACCACCACCACCAGGGTCAAGCTAAGCCACTCCCCTTCAGACCGAACCCAACCATCCATTCACCACCACCACCAGGGTCAAGCTAAGCCCCTCCCTTTCAGACCAACCCCAACCATCCATTCACCACCACCACCAGGGTCAAGCTAAGCCCCTCCCTTTCAGACCAACCCCAACCATCCATTCACTACCACCACCACCAGGGTCAAGCTAAGCCCCTCCCTTTCAGACCAACCCCAACCATCCATTCACCACCACCACCACCAGGGTCAAGCTAAGCCCCTCCCCTTCAGACCGACCCCAACCATCCATTCACCACCACCAGGGTCAAGTCAAGCCCCTCCCCTTCAGACCGACCCTAACCATCCATTTACCACCACCAGGGTCAAGCTAAGCCCCTCCCCTTCAGACCGACCCCAACTATCCATTCACCACCACCAGTGTCTAGACCCCGGGCGTTTCATCCGGTCGGTTCTCCCCTCCCGAATGATACTCCCGCACAACGGGGCCTAATCGCCAAAACTCCATTACATTCATTTGTGCATTCCTGGCAATAAATATGTATTCTTTCATCAAAACCGTCTCTCCTGATTGAACTAAAGTAATCCCCTACTTTCTCTGCCAGTGAGCCTCATACACACAAATGATGTTTTAAAAACTAATGTGTGGCTCTAATGCTCTTCATTAACAGAGGAACTGAGAATCTGTGAGAGTATTTTCTGCAATGATAATCCAATATGGAAAACTCCCATTTGACACCGCTGTGTTTAACATGGAGTCAGGAGGAGGGTTACCTTTGAGCTGCAGCAGTGGAGCTGAACCTGCAGGAGACAGAACAGAGTCTGAAACTATTTCCCTCTCCTGTAGTGTGTTATATATCATACACAAGAAAGAGCTGTTTGAACATTAAAGCATGGAGACGTGTCACAGACAATACATACTATTTCATATTAAGAGAAATGTAAATGTACTCTGGCTGCAGCTCCTGGATCACCGGTCGACTCTTCGTCCGGATGTTCTGATCGACGAGAGAACCCAAAAACTTCCTGTTCTTCAGCACCTTCCAGTCTGCAGGAACACACACACAACACATGTCAACAACTGCGCACACACACACACACACACTCTCACACACACTGACCTCTGCTCAGCTCCAGGTTGTATTTGTTCTCCAGACCCTCCAAAGACACCAGAATAACAAACTGCTGGAACAACGGATCTGTCTGCAACACACACACACACACACACACACACACACACACACACACACACACACACACACACACACACACACACACACACACACACACACACACACACACACACACACACACACACACACACACACACACACACACACACACACACACACACACACACACACACACACACACACACACACACACACACACACACACACACACACACACACACACACACACACACACGAGAGATTTAATAACTACAGCACTCTGGCGCCCTCTGCTGGTTCAGTGTGGTAAATGACAAACACACACACCTGGCATTTCTGGAAGAATTCCTGGTTGATGACGACGTCGTACGCGGTGCAGGCCTGGGAGTCTGGAACAGAGAGAGTCATGGGAAATATGTATATTGCTTTTTTTAAACGACACAAAGACAGACGATGGGAAAATGGAGACCGAGGTCAGAGAGATCGTCTTTTAAAATGCTGGGAAATAAATGACAGCCACAAATCTAAATCCTGCTGTCCGTCTTCATCACAGCGAGTCAAATCAAAAACACCAATACAAGGCAATCCATAAAAACACTGCTGTTCAGAAGCCCTGAGGATTTATAACTGTGATCATTTTACATATTCATTCAGAGTTCATGGGAAAGTAGGAACGATGTGCATCGATGTCTGTTTCTCATCAAACAGCACAGCATTGACTAATTGTAAGGTCCGCCGACGGCAACAACCACAACTTTAATTATAACTAAATAACATTTTTAACACTGCCTCGAGTGGATGACCACAACAACAACAACGACAGTGCAGATACACATTTCAGGGGTGTTTCTAGAAAAGATATAGTATGAGTAATGTGTCTCTGATCGTGTTTATAAGACATATAGATTATCTTGAGAACATGACGCTCGTATAAAAGATGGCGGCGCGGACGTAAACAACAACAGACTCAGAGACAGTTTTATCTCACAGGCCATAAGACCACTAAACATTCATCTGTTTGCATCTTGCAATCTACTTATTTATCTAAATATTTATCACCGTAAAGAAATGTATTTAATTTGATCTTAACGTACAATATTTAAATGTCATATTCTGTTCTTGTATATCATATTCTATTTGCGTGTATATAGACTTCTTGCACTATTTTTTATTTGTATTTTAACTAGTGCTGTCAAAATTATCGCGTTAACGGCGGTAATTAATTTTTTTAATTAATTGCGTTAAAATATTTAACGCATTTAACGCATGTGCAGAATGGCCCGCCCCATACGTGCCACCAGTGGCAGCGCCAGGGTATGGCTGGGGTAGGCTACACCCATACCAAGAGATGGCTTAGCCCCACCATGAAAAATGATGTTAAAGTAAGCAAAATAAAGTCCGCCAACTCGCGCGGAGTAAATTGCACAGACAGCAGTTAGTCAGATTGATTTCAGAAGCCACTTGTCTGGAAATACCGAAGACCAGAAACGGTTTTGAAAACTTTTGTCACGTAGTGATCGTCTTCTCAATAGAACATCTTTGATAATGTCGGTGTTGTTGCAGGAAGTCCCGACGGAGAATACTTTTGCTGTAGTACAGGGGTGCACATAACTGGTACGCAGGTTATGTGCGTAATCTGAAACTTGTGTCACAAAGAGCATTTGCGTACCGGCGTACTTGTGAAGCTTTTCCAGAAGGCGGTTAGATCACCGGACGACAGAGTCGGTCTCCGTGTGCACAGACAGGGCTGCTGTTAACGTCGGTCTGTACAACGGGATTGTGCCAAAACTACGCCAACCGGCTGCGGAGGGCGACTTTCTCCCCCCTTCACTGGAGAACTGCGCTAAAACAGCTGATCACAACGTTCGCACTCTGTGGTCACGAAGTACTCCACTAACCCCCCCCCCTCTGTCGACTTTCCTGAAGTACTCCCCCGTTGATAGAAATCAACACGTAATGAAATAAGACCCCACGGTTTGATGATTGATAGATGTGTGGGCTGTCTTTCATTTTGACACGCAGAAAAATGTTATAATAAACATAGATACTGTGTTAAATGGATATATCCGCCTTCTTTCATTTATCTTTCCATTCCCACAATATACATAAAGAAATGGCATATTTTGGACATAGTTCGAATGGTGATTAATCTGATTAATTAATTTTTAAGCTGTGATTAATCTGATTAAAAATGTTAATCGTTTGACAGCCCTAATTTTATTATATATGTTGCATTGAAGAAGATTCTAAATTGCCATTTCTACACTGTGCGTCTGACATTAAAGAATCTTGCTGTCGGAGCTCCGTAAAACAAAGCTGTCTCTGCCGTCGGACGCTCTGTTTGATACTCAGATTTGTGGAGTAATTATTTCTGAGGAACAGAAATCTTGTTTTCTGGAATCACTTTAACATTTTACGGG
The DNA here is from genome assembly GCA_028583405.1 of Pogonophryne albipinna. NCBI lineage: Eukaryota > Metazoa > Chordata > Actinopteri > Perciformes > Artedidraconidae > Pogonophryne > Pogonophryne albipinna. Next base: position 745,080 of record JAPTMU010000060.1, on the reverse strand, counting down.
GAAAACATTTTTGGTTTGAGGGGGACGCTGACAGTAAGAGTTACCCGGTCCACATACTGGCACATCTACGGGTCCGTCATTGCTTGCTTTTGTATTGTGCAACTGTGTAATTACAAAACAGGTTAAAAGGTTGGTTTGGCAGCAACACACCTACATTTAAATCCTGTTGTTAAAGCCTTCGGGACATCAGGTGTCAACCATAGGTGTCACCCCGTGCAGACAAAACCCTGCTTTACTCCGAAACTTGGAGAAGTTATACATTCCTAATTTCTCTCAGAAACTCCAGGATGCTTATCACAACTTTGACTTGGTGATGGATTCTTGTAACGGCTGTTGCCTCTCCGGTCCTGTTAATCCTGTTATGTAAATAAGCTGTGTGGTTGCTTCAACGTCATTGGCTACCATCTCCTGGATCTGCCTCCGAAGATACTGATTGGAGCACGCCGGGCCAGACGCGCTCCAATCCCCATCCCAGCGCACACCTGCCAGAGATGACGCTACAAAGCCTGGGGACAGCTATCAGTCGGGAGGCTCTGTTGCAATCAGACGCCTCACACATCAGACTTAAGCTAGGAGATTGTTTTGAGTCTTCTGAACCGTGTGTAGTGTTGTGTGTTAGGGGTGTTTATTTATGTGTTGAGAGTAGCGTGTTCTGTTTCCCCCTGTGTTATCTGCGTTTACCTGCAGCCGCCTTCCATTTAGTGTTGTCTGGAAGTGATCTCAGGTGTGTCAACTAGGCTCATTTTTAGAGTCCTCTTTCTGTTTCTAGCAGTAGATTTGCGCCCTTTTGGCTTCTTTGTTTGGCTTAGGCTATTTTTGTTTCATCTTGTTGTACACCTTCATTGTTATTCATTAAACCCTATTATAATTATTACCAATTCCATTCTGGTGTGTGTTGTTTTCCTCTACCCTAGAGGGGGACGTAACATTAAACGTAACAGAAAAAATTGCTACAAAAACACCTTAAAAAGGAAGAAGCAATTTGTGTTGTTGAAGATTAGGATCACTGTATAGGTACAGTGGGGCAAAGTTCTCCCACTTAAAAAGATGAGAGGCCTGTAATGTTCATCCTAGGTACACTTCAACTATGAGAGACAGAATGGGGGGAAAGAATCCAGGAAATCACATTGTAGGATTTTTAATGAATTCATTGGTAAATTCCTCGGTAAAATAAGTATTTGGTCACCTACAAACAAACAAGATTTCTGGCTCTCACAGACCTGTAACTTCTTCTTTAAGAGCCTCCTCTGTCCTCCACTCGTTAACTGTATTAATGGCACCTGTTTGAACTCGTTATCAGTATAAAAGACACCTGTCCACAACCTCAAACAGTCACACTCCAAACTCCACTATGGCCAAGACCAAAGAGCTGTCAAAGGACACCAGAAACAAAATTGTAGACCTGCACCAGGCTGGGAAGACTGAATCTGCAATAGGTAAGCAGCTTGGTGTGAAGAAATCAACTGTGGGAGCAATTATTAGAAAATGGAAGACATACAAGACCACTGATAATCTCCCTCGATCTGGGGCTCCATGCAAGATCTCACCCCGTGGGGTCAAAATGATCACAGGAACGGTGAGCAAAAATCCCAGAACCACACGGGGGGACCGAGTCAATGACCTGCAGAGAGCTGGGACCAAAGTAACAAAGGCTACCATCAGTAACACACTACGCTGCCAGGGACTCAAATCCTGCAGTGCCAGACGTGTCCCCCTGCTTAAAGAGCCTGTGACAGCATCCCAACAACTGTTGTGCAATGAAATATTGGGCTACTAGTCATCTCGAACCGTCAGTTTAAAAAAGAAGATGCGATACCGTTCCGATAAATATCAATAATTTCGAACATCGCGGGGAAATTCCTTCGAGTCATTTTGAAGTTTTGGGGGAAGCCGGAAGTGACGTCAATGCGGGAACGCTTCACTGTGCGGTGAAAGAGCGAAACACAGACAAAGTGTGTTGTCATGCGTAGAAATGGTGAATTACTGAGTTTAGGCACGTTAATAACGTTTTAATGAAGTTGACTACAGTATATTCATATTTGTCAGTGCTTTCATGTCAATTCGGCGAACATAAACATAAATGATCGTGGTGAAGATGATGATTAAATTAGGATTACAAATCGGTAGTGAGAGCTGCTGAATTTCCTCCCGTAGGATGTGATATAAAAACAAATCGATTATTTTTGTAGTTGTAAACTCAAGTGGATGAAACTACATTTATTAGTGCTTTCATGTCAATTCGGTGAACATATGATACATTAAATGATCGTGAGAATGATGATTAAAAATCGTTTGTTTGAGCCGGTCTGCATTTCCTGATGAGAAAACAAACCGATGCTTTTTGTAGTTGTAGTACACCAACATGGATTAAACGTGTGTTTTTTTTTACCACAATGTTGGGAAATTAATGGATAAAATGCACGGATTATTATTATTATTATTATTATTCCCACTCCGATCGGGACACTAGGTCCACCGTTTCCCCGCAGCGAGGCTCCCCCCGTTGACAGTTTACGTGGGCTGGGTGCAGTGGCGGACTGGCCATCGGGACGAATCCCGATGGGCCGGTACCGAAGTGGGCCGGTCGGATAAGTCACTAGTACATCCCCATAGGCGGCGCGTGAGGCTCAGGTTTGGGAAGGCTAAATAATTTTTTTTACATGACGCTGCCCGCCTCCGGCGTCTATAGAAAAGAGATCAACTCAGTGTGCGGAGTTTAAATCTCTCAAGTTATATTACAGGATAAAGGAAATACAGTTTAAACTGCCGTATGCAGAGAAGACGCCGACGTGTCGCACTTATCATTCATATTACATCATCAATCAGATCATCGATCATATAATATCATAATATATCATATATTTCCTTATCCGAGTCAGCTGAGCCGTATCTGGCCGTGCAACACTTACAGTGTCACATACTGTATGCAGAAGTATTATTTTAAGCAACACATTATGTTGACGAAACACTCAAGTCAAATGTAATTAAAGTCAGATCCACTCGTGTCTTAGACGTGAACGCGCTCTCAGCTGGTGAGAGAAACCCTGGCTTGATTTACCGAGTTAATAACCAGCGTCGTAGGACCGCTTAGCGAGATCTCGTTTGTTAGTTTGTTGTTGTTAGTTTGTTTGTTACTCAAACATATCCAGGGTATGTTGAACTGGCTTCGTAGTACAGGGCACAGGTGGCTAGCAGCGCTAATGTCAAAGACACAGACATTATACATTATATTTGTATTTTACCAGGATGCAGTGACACAAATATTTGGGAAGGCTTAGCCTTCCCCAGCCTACAGCACCCGCCGCCCCCGACATCCCCCACTCCCCCCGTTGACAATTTACTAGCGGTACCGAAGTGGGCCGGTCGAGAGTCCCGGGATGATTTTTAGTCCCAGTCCCCCACTGGTTACATGACCGTATGATCGCCCATATTGACGCACCTAATTCCTAAACTTCTAACAGATACAACATAAACCGATCCTTCAGCCTCATATGAGCTCTCAGACACGTTCAAAATTAAACTGTCATCGCTGTCTGAGCTTGCTGCTGTGTGCGCCATCGTGCGTTTACATGCAGATGCTGGGATCCTGAACGGTGCAGCTGGAGCGCTGTGCCCGCAATGACGTCACCCATAATTTGGCGGGACTTGAAGAATCCCCGAGAAGATCCAGAAAATGTTCAACATTGAAGGGCAGATTAATGGCTATCAAAGTACAAATATCCAAAATCAGTTCAGTAACGGTTTTCAAGGGGACAATATTTACTCAAATTGATGGGTTTGGATGATGGGGGAAACTCGTGTCACAGGCTCTTTAAGCCAGTACATGTCCAGGCCCGTCTGAAGTTTGCTAGAGAGCATTTAGATGATCCAGAAGAGGATTGGGAGAATGTCATATGGTCAGATGAAACCAAAATAGAACTTTTTGGTAAAAACTCAACTAGACATGTTTGGAGGAGAAAGAATGCTGAGTTGCATCCAAAGAACACCATACTGTGAAACATGGGGGTGGAAACATCATGCTTTGGGGCTGTTTCTCTGCAAAGGGACCAGGACGACGTGTAAAGGAAAGAATGAATGGGGCCATGTATCGTGAGATTTTGATTGACAACCTCCTTCCATCAGCAAGGGCATTGAAGATGAAACGTGGCTGGGTCTTTCAGCATGACAATGATCCCAAACACACCGCCCGGGCAACGAAGGAGTGGCTTCGTAAGAAGCATTTCAAGGTCCTGGAGTGGCCTAGCCAGTCTCCAGATCTCAACCCCATAGAAAATCTTTGGAGGGAGTTGAAAGTCCGTGTTGCCCAGCGACAGCCCCAAAACATCACTGCTCTAGAGGAGATCTGCATGGAGGAATGGGCCAAAATACCAGCAACAGTGAAAACCTTGTGAAGACTTACAGAAAACGTTTGACCTCTGTCATTGCCAACAAAGGGTATATAACAAAGTATTGAGATGAACTTTTGTTATTGACCAAATACTTATTTTCTACCATAATTTGCAAATTAATTCATTAAAAATCCTACAATGTGATTTCCTGGATTCTTTCCCCCCATTTTGTCTCTCATAGTTGAAGTGTACTTAGGATGAAAATTACAGGCCTCTCATCTTTTTAAGTGGGAGAACTTGCACAATTGGTGGCTGACTAAATACTTTTTTGCCCCACTGTATATATGTTCTCTTTGATTCTATCCTTAATTTCATTAAAGGTGGGGTAGGTAAGTTTCAGAAACCGGCTCGAGATACACTTTTTGTTAAATTCCATGGAATGCTCTTAACATCCCGATAGCAATGAATATCTGAAGTGCTTTGACAAAAAATCCATTAAAAAATGTCATCTGTGGAAGCCGTAGTACTGTAAAAAGCACGACCAAGGCTAAACGGATTGGATTGCCGCCCTGTCTGTCAGCCTTCCATCTCGTGCACGCACAAATGTATCTCGTGCCCTCATTGGGCGTGCCGTAATTGGGCGTGCATTGCGCGTTCGTGTGTGTTGGAGGAGGTGCTCTGTAAGGAAGTCTGAAGGAAGGGGCGGATTCTTTTCGGCTGTGTACTTTCAAATTTTAGTGCACTCGAGCCGGTTTCTGAAACTTACCTACCCCCCCTTTAATCTGTGCTGTCCTGTTTTTCATTCTTACCCTGTTGCTGTTTAACTACTGACTTTCCCATCTTATCTTATCTTAATATGTTGTGTCCCCAATAAATAAAAGAATATTAGGAACTCCATGTTCTACAGGATGCAGAACAGCTGTTGGGAAGCATCACTTATGATCTTGAGATGGATTTGACACAGATCAAGGTTTTTTCTAATCAAAATGGACCACGAAGGGTTCGATGTCCTCTTGACGCAGATATGATTTGATGAGCTCCAGCTTTCAGAGTTTCTTTGTAACCCCTGAAGTCTGAACTTGCGTGATTCTGGCATCTCTCAGAGTGAAGTATGTGTTCCTATTGTCTAAAGATTACTGTGACGAAAGCAATATGTTGAAACACGTCGACTGTAAAACCTCTCCTGAGATCGACACCTGCTGAGTATGAGATGTAGAATTTGAGCCTGGAGCCTAAAGACAGGAGGGGCTTTTACTTGACCTGTCAATTATATAGAAATGTGGAGTCGTGCCAACTGCTGCTCAACGTGCCAAAACCATCGTGTGTGGGGGGGGGGGGTATGTGTGTCTGAGTGTGTGTGTGTGTGTGGGGGGGGGTATGTGCGTGTGTGTGGGGGGGGGGTATGTGCGTGCGTGTGTGTGGGGGGGGGTATGTGCGTGTGTGTGTGTGGGGGGGTATGTGCGTGTGTGTGGGGGGGGTATGTGCGTCTGTGTGTGTGTGTCTGTGTGTGTGGGGGGTTATGTGTGTGTGTGTGGGGGGTTATGTGCGTGTGTGTGTGTGTGGGGGGGGGGTATGTGTGTGTGTGTGTGGGTGTGTGGGGGGGGTATGTGCATCTGTGTGTGTGTGTGTGTGTGTGTGTGTGTGTGTGTGTGTGTGTGTGTGTGTGTGTGTGTGTGTGTGTGTGTGTGTGTGTGTGTGTGTGTGTGTGTGTGTGTGTGTGTGTGTGTGTGTGAGTGAGATTGAAAAAGCTTCCTGCATGCAGATTTGTTCACAGGGCAGCAGGTCAGAGTTGCACCACAGTGCAATGAAGGACAAACCAGCAGTACTGGGATACAATAAAGTACATTTACTCAAATAATTAAGTAAGATGTTGACGTACTATTTGCGTTTCACCTGCTCTAAGCTTCTACTCACTGCATTTTAGAACTGCCACACCAGCTCGACCCTTAGCTTTTAAGGTTATTTGTAATTTAAATGTGGTGTAAATACTTTCCCTTTTTAATGCTAAATTGTTTCTTAGAAATATTTATTTGTATTATCCTTATATATGGGGGTGGGACCAGAAAAGCTTCTTCTTGCCCCTTTTGAACATGACAGAAGCTATTTGGGTTAGGGTCTTTAATGCAAAATACATTTTTATCTTGTGTCTATTTCTGGATTTTCTTTTTGATATTCTTACTCTCACTGTTACAATAAACCTACCATTAAAGTTATAGACTGTTCATTTCTTTGTAAGTGAGCAAATACTTATTTCCTCAATTGTATGTAGACTTCTTGCACTATTTAATTTTTTGTATATTTGTATTTTATTATACATGTTGCATTGTTGGAGGAGCTCAGGTCAGAAGAATGTCATTGCCATTTCTACACTGTAGCTGCTGATAAGAGCTTCAGATAGATGTAGATCAGGGGTGCCCAACCTTTTTTGAACCGAGAGCTACTTTTAAAGTTGCCAGTCTGCTGAGATCTACCAGTCCAAATAGAGAGGCCACCATTACTGACAGCCTACCAGGTAAATACACACTTCTACTTGTGTACAACTGACCTTTGTACGATTTATACTTCATAAAATACTGCAGATCCTTTATCTCACCTCTTTCTAATCTACACACATACAAGTATTTAACTGAAGTTACACAACAGTGTTGTTGATACAGATTATGGATGGGAATTTGAAAGCAAATGTATATTCGAATATTCGACCCCCCAAAAAACGGTTAACCGGTTAACCGAAATGTACATATCCTATAAAAAAAAATTGGGTACATTTAAAAAAAAAAAAATGTACCCAATTTTTTTCCAATAATTTTTGGAAATAAATACACGTTCAAATAAGTGGAGAAACCAAATCGAATTTGTCAAATGTATTGAACTGGTGATCACAGTTTGACAGCTATAGGCCTACAGCTTTCATGTGTGGAGGCGATTCACAATCAGGCCAGCTGGAGAGAAGACCCTCTCAGCTGGAACGGAGGGTGCGGGTATAGCAAGGTATCGCATGTATAAGTTTAATTTGGCATAGTTTGACCTCTACACCGTACTCACTAACCTGGTCCAAATATTTCCACACTCCTTTTTGACGCCATGTCTGTTGTGTAGGACTCTTCTTGGAATGTAAATAATTACCGGACTATGACTGGTCAAATATGTTGAATACCGGCAAAACTAAATCTCTCCAGTCAAAATGTCTATGTACTTTGCCGCCACACACGGTTGCCAAGCAGCGCTTATTGTTGTTTAGGCTGGCCATGTGTCACGAGTGTTGACAGGGGGCGGGGAGCACGCTCATGAACTGTTAGCGCCGGAACCTCGCAACGGATGCGGAGCTCATTTGCGCCACATTTGGGCCTAAGATGAGGTTTGAGTCTGCGTGATCTGCGTGTAGGGAGGGGCAGCAGCCATATCATTGGCTAGAACTAGATCTGATGGATTTGGACATAAACACGAGTGAAGTATAACCGGACACGAGAGAGAGAGAGATCAGCACCTGCAGCTCTGCCCGCTGTGAGGGACCGGTGAGCGGAGCAAAACACACCTTTAGACGTCACCTAACACATTTAGCTATGGCACTGTCGTATATATATCATTGAATTATTCAATTTGATAATATGTAATCAACTTAGGCATCACTCCCAAAAAAAAAATTGTTATACAAATATTCAGAACTCATATTCGAAACATGAATAATTATTCGAAGACCTGAATAATTTCGAATATTCGAATATTCGATTAATCGTTCCCATCCCTAATACAGAGTTGGAGTTTATTCACACGTCACATACTACAGTGGGTAATAAGACAACTCAGATCTGAAGCTACTCAAGAATCTGCTGCAACAGTGCATTAAAAAAGACAACATTAATAGAATCAAACCCTTTTTTGTTGCATTTTAGTAGATTATAAAAAGAAATGCCTTTAAAATAGGATGCAAGCAACACTAGCTTCTTAACCTGAATTGATGATAGACTATAATCAATTTAAGTTTGCATTCTTATACCATTTTGTACAATAATTATAATGAATAAGTTCAAACTAAAACTTACAGCTGATTAATAACGGTATCTAACTTGAGTTTTTATTATATCAAAAACCTGTTGAAATGCTTCTGTTATTTTTACTGTCCCCCAAAAGCGCGTCGGCAGCCTCCAGGAATGCTTCTTTCACAACTTCGCCGTCTTTGAAAGACTTCATGTGTTTCTCTGGAACGTGACTGACACGATAAGATGCTCTGGAGCAGCCTTGCTCTTGTTGTTGGGCCTGGTGAAAATGGACTGCTGTGCATTTAGCTGTCCTTTCAGGCTCCTCCCCTTTTGGGAGCGTAGGGCAGAATTAGGAGGGAATTCCGTCTCGTAGCGTTTGTGCACTGTTTTGAAATGCCGCTCCTAAATGACCCTTCTTCGATAAAGCCACGCTCGCATTGCAGATGAGAGACAGATGAGAGACAGATGAGAGACAGATGAGAGACAGATGAGAGACAGATGAGAGACAGATGAGAGACAGATGGACTTTGAATTGGAATAGATACAAAAGTAATCATCCTCCCACTCGGAGGGAAAATTATATATGTTTTGCTTCTGCCATAATTGCGGTCTTGTGTGTGCGGACTGTCACTCCTGTTGACACGGACAACGTCAGCGAAATAGTGCCCACTGCCCACCAGCCACGCCCCGACACATGGGGTCACGCCGGCCAATCACAAAGCTTTGATGCGTTCAAGTGCATTATTCTGGCACAGGAAGATTACGTTATAGGACATTAACGATAAAACAGAATATTGTTGTTCTATTTTTAGACACATCTCGCGATCGACTGGGAATCGACTGGTTGGGCACCCCTGATTTAAAGTAATGAGGTGATCACGTACTGTTGTCGGTCTCGGTGTGCGGCTCTCCGAGGCTCATGGGGACTCTGAACCCATTGGGGTCTTCAGACTGAAGCAGATCCACCAGCTCGTCTCTGGAGATCTCCGGAGGAAGAGGTACGGCCGGAGACTGGCAGACGTTCACAAAGATCTTCTGTTTATCTGGCTCTGTGACGGTCTTCACACACAGACCTGAGAGGGGGGATAAGACAAAGAAAAAGAGTCAAGTACACAATGAAGTTATCCATGAAACAACGTTAGCACTGTCTTTCAAATGTGATATAAATTGCATAGAGTGGTGCAGGATTAAGCATTTTTATCACGTCCTGTCCCCTGGTGTGAAAGTCAATGGTTTTCTGAATGTGTTTGGTTGTTAGCCTGAAATCAGTTCTGTGGTTAACACAAGCTGAAGAAATGTTTGTTCTACGACATAAAATACATCAGTCCACTGGTGGATTTAAAAAACGGAGGTTGCTAAAAAGTATATAATTGAGACGACTAAACGTCATCACGCCCAACATTAGCCTCCTTTAGCTTAGCGGTGGTGATGTGAAGTCATGTGACCGTGCTGTAGTTCCTTTATAGCCCAACATTAGCCTCCTTTAGCTTAGCGGTGGTGACGTGAAGTCATGTGACCGTGCTGTAGTTCCTTTATAGCCCAACATTAGCCTCCTTTAGCTTAGCGGTGGTGACGTGAAGTCATGTGACCGTGCTGTAGTTCCTTTATAACCCAACATTAGCCTCCTTTAGCTTAGCGATGGTGACGTGAAGTCATGTGACCGTGCTGTAGTTCCTTTATAGCCCAACATTAGCCTCCTTTAGCTTAGCGGTGGTGACGTGAAGTCATGTGACCGTGCTGTAGTTCCTTTATAGCCCAACATTAGCCTCCTTTAGCTTAGCGGTGGTGACGTGAAGTCATGTGACCGTGCTGTAGTTTCTTTATAGCCCAACATTAGCCTCCTTTAGCTTAGCGGTGGTGACGTGAAGTCATGTGACCGTGCTGTAGTTCCTTTATAGCCCAACATTAGCCTCCTTTAGCTTAGCGGTGGTGACGTGAAGTCATGTGACCGTGCTGTAGTTCCTTAATAACCCAACATTAGCCTCCTTTAGCTTAGCGATGGTGACGTGAAGTCATGTGACCGTGCTGTAGTTCCTTTATAGCCCAACATTAGCCTCCTTTAGCTTAGCGGTGGTGACGTGAAGTCATGTGACTGTGCTGTAGTTCCTTTATAGCCCAATATTAGCCTCCTTTAGCTTAGCGGTGGTGACGTGAAGTCATGTGACCGTGCTGTAGTTCCTTTATAGCCCAATATTAGCCTCCTTTAGCTTAGCGGTGGTGACGTGAAGTCATGTGACTGTGCTGTAGTTCCTTTATAGCCCAATATTAGCCTCCTTTAGCTTAGCGGTGGTGACGTGAAGTCATGTGACTGTGCTGTAGTTCCTTTATAGCCCAATATTAGCCTCCTTTAGCTTAGCGGTGGTGACGTGAAGTCATGTGACCGTGCTGTAGTTCCTTCATAGCCCAACATTAGCTCTTTACTTCAGAAATCATAAAGTGGTGTTAATATATTACCCTGCTGAACTAAATGTGTAAGTATCATAAACATTGAGATTGTTTTCTCCAATAATCAAAAATCACATGGAGGAATCCCATTGGTCCAGGGAGATGCTGCCTTCAGGGACCAACACAGAAATATGTCAAATACGTTACTCACCGGGCTGCGGTCGGATCACTTTGGATTCTGGATTTTCAGTTGGCATTTTTCCCACCGTCTGAACAGAGAGAGATCAGAATGTGTTTAAATTAATGGTTTGAGATTCAGACATACTCAACTTCATTAGAGGAGAGAAAAGTTAAGTAACACTACAAAAACTCTACATCTTGCCCAGTATATGTGTCTAATATCTAGTCAGTCTTGTTTTTAGACAATGCATCATCTTGTTAAAGGTGGGGTAGGTAAGTTTGAGAAACCGGCTCGAGATACACTTGTTGTTATATTCCATGGAATGCTCTTAACATCCCGATAGCAATGAATATCTGAAGTGCTTTGACAATAATCCATAAAACACATCATCTGTGGAAGCTGTGGTTCTGTAAAAAGCACGACCAATCATCTGAGCCGGCTAAAGTAACTGGATGGCCTACCTGCCTGTCAGCCTTCCATCTGGGCACAAACTTACCTCGTGCCCTCATTGGTCATGTGCGCGTTCGTGTGTGTTGGAGGAGGGGCTCTGTGAGGAAGTGGCAGATTTCTTCCGGCTGTGTATTTTCAAATTCTAGCGATCTCGAGCTGGTTTCTCCTAAAGTACCTCCCCTACCTTTAAGTCAAAACATCTTATTTTGAGTTGTATCTCAGAGGAAACACATATTTCTTTACATATTTATTGGAAAATCACCAACTACCATCAGAAAACAGAACACTTTATTTACAGCTTACATTTCCTGATTCTGGTGAAATACAGTTCAGAATGAGTTCTCCAGCTAATGACAAGATGTGATTTATCTAAACATCCCTTCTTATTTCAAGTTCTCTCACCAAGCTAATGTTCACTTGTTCTATTGGCAGATCTTTGGACTTATTTCAGGTGAAAACAGCTTGTTTTCATTATTGTTTAACTTGTTGTTGGAGCAGCATTTGTTCCAGTGTACACGCAGCTTCTCTAAAGCATCAGTTATTGAAAAGGAAAGAGGCAACTCAAACTGAAATACATGCAAATAAATCAGTGGTCGTTTCTCAATCTCGAGGATACTTGCTTCCAAGCCAATATTTCAAGGATGTTACGTCATCGAGTGCCGCCGAAGGACTGTTCCAATCTCCAGCATACTTGGAATTCCACCGAGGCCGCGTCCTTGGTTTGGGGGAAATTTCGAGGCTGCACATGGGTAGACTTCGCGTCCTTAAAATCCCCACAATGCTTTGCGCACGGACCAATTTCAGAAACCCTTGCGGAGAATGGCTGAACCGACGCAGCACAAATTTAAATGTAAGTATAGTGGCGTAGAACATGTGTTGGTAAATATGTGACTTTGTTAAATTTGTTTGTTATCACCAAAAATGTGTTCCTGAAAGTAAAGCAAGTTCATAATTAGATAGACATCGTGAGGTATTTATTTCGGTACAGTTTATGTTGAAACCGTTAGAGTGGCACACTTGTTGGCCTGTTCCATTATTCTTCATTTTCCGAAGCCGTGGCTTGGAAGCATACTTGGAAGTACGCGACTACCAAGCCAGCATCCTCGCGATTGAGAAACGGCTAGTGTTTTTTATAACAGAGTGTTCTGCACAGTCACATTACTTTCTTTACTCATGACATTTCCAGTAAAGGACCGATGCAGTCTGGCACACGGTTAAGGCTAGAAAGGATCCGTCTTGTGTAAAACTCTCGCGAGAGTTTGCAAGTCACGTGGCTGAATGTTTACGTTTGGCAGGCTGTTTGCTGTTCAAAGAAGAATGGCAACACTGTAGATCACCAACACTACGGTTTATTCTTTAGTCACAGGCAAGTCAACGTTGTCGCCGTAAAAGTCCCAAGATAGCTCCTGGTGCAATAACATGTTCCCTTTCAGTGTTTCACTATTATGTCTGATGTTTCTCTGTTAATGTTGCTGCTGCATTCATGTGTATGTTGCATCATGTTACTGCTGGAGATGTGTTTCCGAGCCGCTCCGATTACAACGAGAGTTACAACGAGAACGTGACGTCATATTTACAAGACGGATCCTTTCTAGCCATAACCCCGGCACACTTGTGTCACACAGTGTCAACACACGTATGCAATCACTTCCCATTGGCTGGATCACTTCCCATTGGCTGGATCACTTCCCATTGGCTGGATCACTTCCCATTGGCTGGATCACTTCCCATTGGCTGGACCCAACAGAAAGAATCAGATTACTGCTGAGGTTAGAGAAAGTAACCATCAGCTGATAAAACCCAGAAGGCTTGTGTGTACTTAATATGAGGAGTTTATAAAGTACAATACGCACATTGTATTCTCACAGGTTATTTGGCGCTGCCTCAGAAACTAAAGCTTCAGAGCAAATGTGTCACAACAGCAGAATGTCATTTAGTTTAACGACCTGTAAGATAAAGTTCCAACTAATAACACCTGTGCCAATATAAATTATATAATCCTGCAGTAGAAGTACTCACATCTTGTACTTGAGTAAAAGTACTCCGATCTTTTACTTGAGTAAAAGTAGAAGTACTCACATCTTGTACTTGAGTAAAAGTAGAAGTACTCAGGTCTTGTACTTGAGTAAAAGTAGAAGTACTCAGGTCTTGTACTTGAGTAAAAGTAGAAGTACTCAGGTCTTGTACTTGAGTAAAAGTAGAAGTACTCAGGTCTTGTACTTGAGTAAAAGTAGAAGTACTCAGATCTTGTACTTGAGTAAAAGTAGAAGTACTCAGATCTTGTACTTGAGTAAAAGTAGAAGTACTCAGATCTTGTACTTGAGTAAAAGTAGAAGTACTCAGATCTTGTACTTGAGTAAAAGTAGAAGTACTCAGATCTTGTACTTGAGTAAAAGTAGAAGTACTCAGATCTTGTACTTGAGTAAAAGTAGAAGTACTCAGATCTTGTACTTGAGTAAAAGTAAAAGTACTCAGATCTTGTACTTGAGTAGAAGTACTCAGATCTTGTACTTGAGTAGAAGTAGAAGTACTCAGATCTTGTACTTGAGTAAAAGTAGAAGTACTCAGATCTTGTACTTGAGTAGAAGTAGAAGTACTCAGATCTTGTACTTGAGTAAAAGTAGAAGTACTCAGATCTTGTACTTGAGTAAAAGTAGAAGTACTCAGATCTTGTACTTGAGTAAAAGTAGAAGTACTCAGATCTTGTACTTGAGTAAAAGTAGAAGTACCAGAGTGTAGGAATACTCTGTTACAGTAAAAGTCCTGCATTCAAAATGCTCCTCAAGTGAAAGTATAAAAGTATTCTCATCAAAATATAGTGAAAGACAGTAAAAGTAGTCGTTGTGCAGATTGGTCCATTTCAGAATAATATATATGATATGTTTTATAATGATTGATCATGAAAGTGTTCTCAAAGCTGGTGAAGGTGCAGCTAGTCTGAATGACTTTGTAGACTGCAGGGTAGCTGGTGGATTTACTCCAGGTGGAACTAAAGTCTGATTCAACACTTGATTATATTTCACATCATTCATCCAGATCTGTGAAGTAACTGAAGGGATTAAATACATGCAGTGGAGGAAAAGTACACCATGTACCTCTGGACTGTAGTGAGTAGAAGTACACCATGTACCTCTGAACTGTAGAGGACCTCAAGGACCTTGACGATGTAAATATCAGTGTTATGTTTCAGAATATTATCTGTGTTGACCTTTGTTATGGTGAGGGTTTCTTAATCGTATCACATCTTGGAATCTGTGATACGAACACAGAGATATGAGAGAGAGCCGACACGCAGTACAGTTGCTGTACGCTTGAGTGAGTCACTTTATGGTTTCTATGTTTCTGTTGCACTTTGTTTTACCATTTCCTTACATGTATATATTTATATTGCATTGTTGAAGTAATACCTTCATGCTTGTTCTGAACACACTTGTGTCCTTCACCTGGACATGGGTCACTTGCAGCATCTCGTGCACTATTTTATTTATATTCTGTTGCTTCTTGCACTATTTTTATTGTTTTATATCTTATATATATTCATGTTGCATGGTTGGAGGAGCCTGGGACTAAATCACATCACATACATAACTGATAGTAATCATGTTATTTTTTGGACTACGGCCAACATATTTCTACAGTATCAACACCATTTCCCCTCATCGACTGCACCTGGGATGTCTCTGTGTTTGCAGTAATGGCTGTGATCGACTGCACCTGGGATGTCTCTGTGTTTGCAGTAATGGCTGTGATCGACTGCACCTGGGATGTCTCTGTGTTTGCAGTAATGGCTGTGATCGACTGCACCTGGGATGTCTCTGTGTTTGCAGTAATGGCTGTGATCGACTGCACCTGGGATGTCTCTGTGTTTGCAGTAATGGCTGTGATCGACTGCACCTGGGATGTCTCTGTGTTTGCAGTAATGGCTGTGATCGACTGCACCTGGGATGTCTCTGTGTTTGCAGTAATGGCTGTGAAGCATCAGAGAAAATACTATCTATTTTTCATGTAGAGCACACGTGTCAAACTCCAGGCCCGGGGGCCAAATCCGGCCGGTGGTGGATTTAATTTCGGCCCGCAGGATAATTTCTAATTACTATTAGATCTGGCCCGCCGGACAGTGGCGGTTCTAGACCAATTTGACTGGGGGGGCCACTGGGGGGCCAGTTATTTTCTGAGGGGGGCACAATAAATGCAGGACGAAAAAGAGAACTAGACAGTATGAAGTAATTGCGCGTAAGAAAACAATGCAATACAGTTATTTGTATTTGTTTCAGTACACTTATTTATTTCAGATAGATCTTATAGTTGTTACTGTTAGCTTCAGCTTAAGTTATAGTGCAATGTTTGCACTAACACCATATTTATATAAAAATAAAGGCAATGAACAGTTACATCTCTACTTTACATAAGGGTGTCTGCACAATCTCACATTACAGCAACAAAATCCTGCGGTTTTTGGCAAACCGAGTACCAGAAAATATACATAAAAAAAAAAAAAAATGTTCATTGTTAGGGGGGCCACAGGGGGGTCAGAGGTCAGTGTTAGGGGGGCACTGGCCCCCCCTGCCCCCCTAGAACCGCCCCTGCCGCCGGTATATTGCACGCACACCTTCCCTCCATCCTGAGGGTCTCCTCAGCTCAGAGCCTGAGCCCAAACATTGATGACCTTGCTCCCAAGATGAGACGCCAAGTATCTGAACTAGCATCACAGAGCAGCACACTGAGTTTAATGGATGTTTCCTTCTGCACTTTCTCTCTCACGACCAGTGTTGGGCAAGTTACTTCCAAAATGTAATATATTACATATTACTTATTACTCTCTTTTGAAAGTAATAAGTTACATTACAATATTACTGTCTCTGAAATGTAATGAGTTACACTACTTTAGTTACTTTTTAGTTACTTTCACCAAAATAACCGCAAAAATAATGGCTAGGTATTTTAAATGCTAAAATGTAGTTTAGTGCAGCTCATTATACATCCAGTGAAGGGCGATGTGGTATAGCATAACAACTGTCCTTAAGGCTACTAACAACTTTTATTACACGGCTTAGTTGAATACTCGATTCTGATTGTAACTTCTTAACATGTGACACGTTGTTAATACAGTACAGACCAGTGTCAAGGACTATAATGAAGGTTGCTAAGGAAAGAAAGAGAAAGGAAAAGAGGTTAAAAGACGGAGCACTGGACGTCAGATAAATCACCAGAAGAAGGCAGAGAGGAAGTGAACACTAACAGGACACGGAATGGGCTCTGTAGTGTGTTTAGTATATGGCCGTGTACAGGCCCGGGTCCAGAACAAAATGACTCAGGGTGCCTCTGAGGTTACAGGGGGTGCCTCTGAGGTTACAGGGGGTGCCTCTGAGATTACAGGGGGTGCCTCTGAGGTTACAGGGGGTGCCTCTGAGGTTACAGGGGGTGCCTCTGAGGTTACAGGGGGTGCCTCTGAGGTTACAGGGGGCGCAGCAGTAGCAGGTTTACATGAGCAATAGTGGCCGGCAACAGCAATGAAAAATAGCATTGATGGTCCCCAATGAACAGATTATGGCATTTGTTATGTTTTGAAACCAAGCAAGTGAGAACATTTCAAGTGAGTTAAAAGTGCAATCCTGAAATATCTCATATAGTCCAAAGTGGACTGTGGCAAAGAAAAGCACAACAGCTTCAAAGCTACTGATAAAACAAATGAGAACTTATTGTAAATCAAGGCACATATGATTTGAACCAGCTCATGGTTTGAAATGGCAAACATTGAAAAGCAAAAGTATTTTTAAAACCATGTACTACATCATCACCTTGGTCCCATCATATACTCTGGGAAGAGAATATTTACTGTGCTTGAAAACTGGATCACATCATCATGTGAGGTTGACTTTGTGACCTGGAGAACATTTCAGCTGCAACATCAGCTCGTTGATAAGCTTGGGATATGAGATCTTTCTGTAGCCATTCGTGGTGAAGGCATCTGTGCTATTGTATGCATTATGTTTGACCCAACATTTCTACAGGCATGGCAGAATATGGCACTATTTTCACATGAATATTCCATTGTCTATTTGTATACCACGAGCTGCAAAATGACCGCCTAACCCCACTGTACAGGCGGGTACTTGTTTAGATATACCTGGGCAGGCTCTGTTTTGCCGTGGTATCCTGGCTGGCACCTGCGGGCCGCAGAGGGGCGGCGTAGCTGCTCCGGGGGCGAGGGCGGCGAGTCAGGCTGGAGTAAGCTAGTGTCCACAGCGGAGGGTAACGTGATGTCCCCATCCGACCTGTTACGGTCTGCAGTAGATGCAGTGTTGCTGGCGTTTAGTGATGGTTGCTTTAACCATTTTCGTATAAATGATTATCCACAGATGTGTGTCACTGCTGTGGAAGCACTTTGGAAATGATGCACGCGCAGCGGAGCAGGTCACGCGCACCTGACACAATTTGTTGTTTGTATTTTTCGCTCCGTTCTCTTTTTTGAATAGAGGGTGCGTAACATTCAACTGCCCGAAGATCCCGACGCGAAGCCTGAAGGCTAAACACCAGGTTTACTAATCTACCCGCACAATTTGTCTGGTGTCGGAATGTCTCGCTATGTTAGTACATTGTTAAAAAACAAAACACCATTTAATTTCGGGTTAAAATGTGTTGTAACTGCGTTACTGAGCATTGTGGGTAATATATTACCCACATTTCATTAGTAATGCGTTACATTACTTCGTTACAGCAAAAAGTAATATATTACTGTAACTCCGTTACTTTTGTAACGCGTTACACCCAACACTGCTCACGACAACAGGGCATATTTGTTTTGTTCTTTGAGGGGAATAGTTTTGTTGAAGCTGTTGTTGGCCTGTGGGAAAATGTACTCATAAGAAATGACTCTGGAAAAGCTGCAGATAGAGCCATAAGAAATGAACGCCAACACTCTCACATCATTCAAACAATCCCTCAAAACTCACCTTTTCACTCTTGCCTTCAACTCCTAATCAACTAACCCCTCGCCCTGATTCCACCTAGCTTAGCACTTTCTACTTTTGTTGTTATTTTGTTTTACTTGCTTGTAAGCGCTTTGAGCACCAGGAAAAGCGCTTTATAAATGTAATGTATTATTATTATTTAATGTTGTTTTTATAGGCAATCATTTAAGCTTTGTTAGTTCCAGGTTTAATATGTGCAATAAGTTCATTTCAATACGTTTTGCAAAAAACATTGAAACAGTCCGGCCCTCGACTAGCACCGATGTTTTTAGTTTGGCCCACTGTGTGTTTGAGTTTGACCCCCCTGGTTTAGATACTTCACTTCTCCTGCATTACCTGCATATTGGTCACTTGCAGCATCTCTTGCATTGCTGTTATTGTTTTATATCTTATATATGTTCAAGTTGCATTGTTGGAGGAGCCTGGGACTTAAGCCCTAACTAAACTGAAATCACCTAAATACATAACTGACAAAAAAAATCGTAGAAATGTTGTTATTTTTTTGACTCAGGCCTACATATTTCTACAGCATCAACAGCATGTTCCCTCCTCTCAATAACAATGGCTGGCGTGTCTTTGGCTCTTCTCCATCTCATTATTTCAGTGTTTGTTTACTTTTCGTCATGTGCTTTTTCGTATTTACCTGCACTATTTTATCTGTGTTATTGTGTTGCTCTGTTGGAGGAGCCTGTGACCTCAGATTACCATTGGCATATCTACACTGTAGCTAATGACAATAAAAGCCTTGAATCTTGAAATGAATCTCTCCTGAACCTGTGATGTTGCAGTAATGTCTGTAAAGCATCAGATGTGTTACCTGCATCAGCAGCTGTTGGTAAATCTCTTCCTGCTGCTGCAGCTCCAGCTCTGAGCCGAGGAGGGACGAGTCTGTGTTCATCGCTACGGACAGAAAACAGTCAATTAATACACATTTTTTAAACATGAAATTCAGCATTACGTCCCTGAAATTAGACCTTAATAACTTTCTTAAACTTTACAATTATTCAACTGTGCAATACTCAGATAAATTAGGCTTACTAAAGTATTTCACTGTAGATGAAAAGCAGTAATCATCTCTTATCTTTACTTATACACCTCTCTACCACCTTTGCTGATCGTTGTCTTGGTTACTGAAGTCTTTCTAAATAACAGAAACATTAGCTTAGCTTCAGCATTAGCCTCTTAGCAGTGAAGCTAACCGAATCTTCGCTCTCTGTCTTCTACATAAAATAACTTGACTTTCTGCTGTTTCCTGTGAGTTAACTGTGTCTCTCCTCTGTCTTCACACATGTTTAAATATATATATTTACCTTTTCTCGAGTATAACGTCTCGCTGGTGTTTCTCTGAACTGAAGGTTTGTTTATCCACGGGGCCCAAAGCGCATGCGCAGTTACGTTTTGTAAAGAATAAAACCCACCTCAGCCTCCACGTCACGTCCGTTCACAACTAAACCGGAAAATAACCTTTATTTCATTTTATTTATTTCATTAGAACATGAATTAACATCATATATTTTGTGTAAACTCCAGAGGTAGACATATAAAGTAATACAAAATGACGTAGAATAAATAAATAAAAACTACAGTTCAATATTGTGACATTCTCACTGAAGAGACTTGCAATTATTTGCCCCAGACTTCTGCTTTCAGACGTAGTTAATTAGGACGTTTTTACCCTATCCGATAATAATCCAATGCAGAGGCAATAATGTAATATAATACATTATTTTATATATTAAATATTTATGTATTTTTATATAGTCTTAAAGTTACAACCGGCCCTTTGAGTGCAACCATAATGCTGATGTGGCCCGTGATGAAATTGAGTTTGACCCATGCTCTAGATCAGGGGGGTCAAACTCAATTTCATCGCGGGCCACATTAGCATTATGGTTGCACTCAAAGGGCCGGATGTAAATATATAAATATATAATATATATATAAAATAATGTATTACATTACATTATTGCCTCTGAATTGGATTATTATCGGATAGGGTAATAACTAACTACGTTTGAAAGCAGAAATCCAGGGCAAATAATTGCAAGTCTCTTCAGTGCGCAAACGAGATGCATTGTGGGACATGTAGTTTGTGGGCCACCTGCTTCTGTAAAGTGGCATCTAACCGTATAATAAACGTATTATATTCTTTGCAAGCTCTTGCGGGGCCACATAAAATGAAGTTGCGGGCCGGATTTGGCCCCCGGGCCTTGAGTTTGACACCCCTGCTCTAGATGGTTCCATGAACAAAGTGTTGCCATGGACCCTCGAGAACTGGAAGAACCAGGGCTGCAGCTAGGGTGACCAGATGTCCCGCTTTGTGCGGGACATCTGGTCACCCTAGCTGCAGCATGGGATTGCTGTTTGTGCCCTGCAGCCAACCTCGATGGGCATACTCTGTTATTTCAGTATTATTGTTATACTTTAGTTATGTATATTTGCATTTGAATTTTTGTAACATTAATCTCTTAATATTTATTTAATCATCTATTTTTCACACATTTCATTGTGTTTTTTATAATATTGGATTAGTTCTATATTATTAAGTTATTTTATTCATCTATTTCTATCTATTCAACTTTTCTGCACTCTATGAGTAAAGTTAAGTTATTGTTTTTGTATTTAAAATGTATATAAAACGTATATATTTTAAAACAGTTTCCTGATGTCTGTTTTTACATCGTGTTTTTGTGTTTCCCTCAAGTCAATGACCTGATTCTGTTTACCTGGTGCCCATGTGTGTTTCTTACCCTCCCAGCTGTTTCTTGTCCTCGTGATGAATGTCGTCCTCTAAGAGCCGGTCTGCCCCAGCGTCGTCCTTCCAGCCTTTGTCTTGCCCTGCGTGTTCCCTCGTGTTGTTATTGTGGATTCCTGTTTCTCGATTTTATTTGTGTTAGATTCTAGACATAATATTTAACATAAATTGTACACATTGAAAACATTTTTATCCATTACAAAATAATAATATTCAAAACTAATACATCAGAATATCCTGATTTTTTCTAAGTGACTAGATGGGGTGTCCTGCTATCACCCTGGAGTGAGATGAGTCTTTGATACTGGACAGTTTTTGTTTTATTCTCATCTAAACACAGAGGCAGTGTTTCCAGGACTCTACCGTAATGCATAGGATATTTGCGCACCACAATATCACGTGCGGGCTGGCTTGACCGCAGTTGTTTTTCCCGTCTCTTTCCCATGTCTCCTGTCTCTTTGTCCTTATCAGCTGTCTGCTCTGCTCAAAGATATAAATAAATAAAAACATAACATACTTGAACTTTCATTAACTTTGAGAGTCTGCAGTTGGACCCTTGCAAATGTTTAGTCTGGAGGAGCAGCCAGGCGTTTTGTCCCAGCATGCATCCTGTTAACCTGCCCTCCATCCCATAATAAGAGAGGCGTTGTTTAGTCGTCTGACTCATTGATCCTTTATCAGAATGAGGACACATTTACAACTTCTACACAGACTTGGAAGCACACCAACTTTAATATTAGAGCATGTTCAAACACCAAATGCTTCACATAAAAACGTTCATACTGCAGATTATAATGTTATGTTTAAATGCATTTTTAAAACAGTAATTAAAACGGAAAGAAAATACACATTTCAAGAGCTAAAAAAAAATGAATAAGAGAGCAAATATCTACTTTAAAGAGTCCTCTCCTGCTGATGTTCAGGTGTATATCAGTATGTAGTGTCTCTACTTTAAAGAGTCCTCTCCTGCTGATGTTCAGGTGTATATCAGTATGTAGTGTCTCTACTTTAAAGAGTCCTCTCCTGCTGATGTTCAGGTGTATATCAGTATGTAGTGTCTCTACTTTAAAGAGTCCTCTCCTGATGATGTTCAGGTGTATATCAGTATGTAGTGTCTCTACTTTAAAGAGTCCTCTCCTGATGATGTTCAGGTGTATATCAGTATGTAGTGTCTCTACTTTAAAGAGTCCTCTCCTGCTGATGTTCAGGTGTATATCAGTATGTAGTGTCTACTTTAAAGAGTCCTCTCCTGCTGATGTTCAGGTGTATATCAGTATGTAGTGTCTCTACTTTAAAGAGTCCTCTCCTGCTGATGTTCAGGTGTATATCAGTATGTAGTGTCTCTGCTTTAAAGAGTCCTCTCCTGCTGATGTTCAGGTGTATATCAGTATGTAGTGTCTCTACTTTAAAGAGTCCTCTCCTGCTGATGTTCAGGTGTATATCAGTATGTAGTGTCTCTACTTTAAAGAGTCCTCTCCTGCTGATGTTCAGGTGTATATCAGTATGTAGTGTCTCTACTTTAAAGAGTCCTCTCCTGCTGATGTTCAGGTGTATATCAGTATGTAGTGTCTCTACTTTAAAGAGTCCTCTCCTGCTGATGTTCAGGTGTATATCAGTATGTAGTGTCTCTACTTTAAAGAGTCCTCTCCTGCTGATGTTCAGGTGTATATCAGTATGTAGTGTCTCTACTTTAAAGAGTCCTCTCCTGCTGATGTTCAGGTGTATATCAGTATGTAGTGTCTCTGCTTTAAAGAGTCCTCTCCTGCTGATGTTCAGGTGTATATCAGTATGTAGTGTCTCTACTTTAAAGAGTCCTCTCCTGCTGATGTTCAGGTGTATATCAGTATGTAGTGTCTCTACTTTAAAGAGTCCTCTCCTGCTGATGTTCAGGTGTATATCAGTATGTAGTGTCTCTACTTTAAAGAGTCCTCTCCTGCTGATGTTCAGGTGTATATCAGTATGTAGAGTCTCTACTTTAAAGAGTCCTCTCCTGCTGATGTTCAGGTGTATATCAGTATGTAGTGTCTCTACTTTAAAGAGTCCTCTCCTGCTGATGTTCAGGTGTATATCAGTATGTAGTGTCTCTACTTTAAAGAGTCCTCTCCTGCTGATGTTCAGGTGTATATCAGTATGTAGTGTCTCTACTTTAAAGAGTCCTCTCCTGCTGATGTTCAGGTGTATATCAGTATGTAGTGTCTCTACTTTAAAGAGTCCTCTCCTGCTGATGTTCAGGTGTATATCAGTATGTAGTGTCTCTACTTTAAAGAGTCCTCTCCTGCTGATGTTCAGGTGTATATCAGTATGTAGTGTCTCTACTTTAAAGAGTCCTCTCCTGCTGATGTTCAGGTGTATATCAGTATGTAGTGTCTCTACTTTAAAGAGTCCTCTCCTGCTGATGTTCAGGTGTATATCAGTATGTAGTGTCTCTACTTTAAAGAGTCCTCTCCTGCTGATGTTCAGGTGTATATCAGTATGTAGTGTCTCTACTTTAAAGAGTCCTCTCCTGCTGATGTTCAGGTATATATCAGTATGTAGTGTCTCTACTTTAAAGAGTCCTCTCCTGCTGATGTTCAGGTGTATATCAGTATGTAGTGTCTCTACTTTAAAGAGTCCTCTCCTGCTGATGTTCAGGTGTATATCAGTATGTAGTGTCTCTACTTTAAAGAGTCCTCTCCTGCTGATGTTCAGGTGTATATCAGTATGTAGTGTCTCTACTTTAAAGAGTCCTCTCCTGCTGATGTTCAGGTGTATATCAGTATGTAGTGTCTCTACTTTAAAGAGTCCTCTCCTGCTGATGTTCAGGTGTATATCAGTATGTAGTGTCTCTACTTTAAAGAGTCCTCTCCTGCTGATGTTCAGGTGTATATCAGTATGTAGTGTCTCTACTTTAAAGAGTCCTCTCCTGCTGATGTTCAGGTGTATATCAGTATGTAGTGTCTCTACTTTAAAGAGTCCTCTCCTGCTGATGTTCAGGTGTATATCAGTATGTAGTGTCTCTACTTTAAAGAGTCCTCTCCTGCTGATGTTCAGGTGTATATCAGTATGTAGTGTCTCTACTTTAAAGAGTCCTCTCCTGCTGATGTTCAGGTGTATATCAGTATGTGGTGTTGTATACTTTAAAGAGTACCATGTAGTGTGGTTACATTCATTAATATGTCATTAGCAGCTGTCAGAGATTGTTGACAGAAGAAAGTGGAGTTTGGACTCTTGACTGTGAGACGGAATGAGGAAATAAAAACTCTTGTTTACCCACCGGTGAGGTGCAGAGATGATTCAAGATACTCTAATTGCTTTTTAAAAGGTGTTAGAACAATAGCAACATATCAGATTTCTTATACCAAACTGCACCTAAAGTTAAAAAGTAGGGGAAAGGTGACAGACACACACTAACAGGTGTTTCTCTGTCTTTGTATTGTCATGTGACCAACATTAGCTGCCTTTAGCTTAGCTTCAGGTTAGCTTTATACCTGCAAAACCTTAAAGTGGTGTAAATATCATAAACTTGACCTTTACCTGACCCTTTAATGCATGGTGTCTCCTCTTTCTGCCCTCAAGGCTTCCGTGCATTTAATCAAACATAACATCAGTGCAGACACACCTGGTTGGGATCTGCTGAGCACGCTCTGCGACAAATAGGATTTAATGTCTGTTTCTTTTCTTCCGTGCAGAACAAGTCATCCCTCACTAGGGTTGCAACATTCCGGGAATTTTCAAAGATGGAAACTTTCCACGGGAATTTATGGGAATAAACTGGGAATTTTCTAAATTGAAGGTTGGCTCTTAGGGAACTTAAATATAGTTGGGGAAAGTATATTTTAGCATAATCTTGACTAAAACAAACAGATGCCATTCAAGTACACTTGAATATCCATGCCATAGCACACTGCTTACTGCATGGCTATTGAGACCACACAAAGGTTCGCAACAGGCTCACAAATGTGAGAGTGGAACAACTGGTTGGCTTTCGGGCAAACCTAAGGCTCTCTGAGCCGGACACAGAGCCATCCTCAACCAGGCTGGACAGTGACACTGAAGAGGAAGAGGAAGAGTGTGATGTTGATGAGGCCCAGGAAGAGCCCGTTGACTGGAAGGCTTTAGCAAAAATTCAGAGGATTGCTTGAAGGAAGAGTTGCGTGTTGAATGGGACTTGGTGGGGATTTTTGGATGGGGGTGCATTTTTGTTCATTTTTTAATGAGTGGGGTTGGGGGGGATGAGTAACATTTAACTCAACATTCCTGTTTTCGTTCTTCAATGAAAACAAATAATTGTTCAATAAAATAATTAAAACTTGTTCTGTTCTACTTAAAAAAAAAAGAAGTTTTAAATCTGTTGAAATGTCATGTTTTTATTTTTATTCTGCATCGAATTTTTCCACAATTCCCCAGCTTAACTTCCCATGAATGTTCCGCCCCTTTGCAAACCTATCCCATAATAAGGCCCTGTTGAAAGATGTTATGAATACCCAAGGCCGTTTTGCCTGAACTGCAACTGTATTTCAATGGTTGGCAGGATATTGGCAAATAGTCAGTGTGTGTGTGTGTGTGTGTGTGTGTGTGTGTGTGTGTGTGTGTGTGTGTGTGTGTGTGTGTGTGTGTGTGTGTGTGTGTGTGTGTGTGTGTGTGTGTGTGTGTGTGTGTGTGTGTGTGTGTGTGTGTGTGTGTGTGTGTGTGTGTGTGTGTGTGTAATTTTCCAATCTTTATTCCAGACTCAAGGTCCATATCACATACAAAAAAGACAAAACACACATCAATAAATAAGATAAAAAGCTAAAAACAAACAGATAAAAACATAAAATCAGTCCAATCACAGCGAGCCACACATGCTCACGGTCTGTAGAGGCTGCTGCACCAATGTCTCCAAATCATGGAAGAGAACCGGGTAGAACTCTTCACAGGGTTAATTAAAATCGAGATAACATGATTGTCCGAGTCTTCTAGGCGACACATGAATTTGTACATTAACTTTCTTAAAAGGGCTTGACAGGTAGGAACCCCCAAGTTAACAAACAGCTGGCTGGCACTGTGCCATCGTGGTGCCCTCAGCAGCAACCGTAAAGCATCATTGTATGCAACTTTTAGTTTGTGTATGCTTCTAGCCTTGTAGTTACTCCACAGGTGAACCTTGTAGTTACTCCACAGGTGAGCCGTGTAGTTACTCCACAGGTGAGCCGTGTAGTTACTCCACAGGTGAGCCTTGTAGTTACTCCACAGGTGAGCCGTGTAGTTACTCCACAGGTGAGCCGTGTAGTTACTCCACAGGTGAGCCGTGTAGTTACTCCACAGGTGAGCCGTGTAGTTACTCCACAGGTGAGCCGTGTAGTTACTCCACAGGTGAGCCGTGTAGTTACTCCACAGGTGAGCCTTGTAGTTACTCCGCAGGTGAGCCGTGTAGTTACTCCACAGGTGAGCCTTGTAGTTACTCCGCAGGTGAGCCTTGTAGTTACTCCACAGGTGAGCCTTGTAGTTACTCCACAGGTGAGCCTTGTAGTTACTCCACAGGTGAGCCTTGTAGTTACTCCACAGGTGAGCCGTGTAGTTACTCCGCAGGTGAGCCTTGTAGTTACTCCACAGGTGAGCCTTGTAGTTACTCCACAGGTGAGCCTTGTAGTTACTCCGCAGGTGAGCCTTGTAGTTACTCCACAGGTGAGCCTTGTAGTTACTCCACAGGTGAGCCTTGTAGTTACTCCGCAGGTGAGCCGTGTAGTTACTCCACAGGTGAGCCGTGTAGTTACTCCACAGGTGATCCGTGTAGTTACTCCACAGGTGAGCCGTGTAGTTACTCCACAGGTGAGCCGTGTAGTTACTCCACAGGTGAGCCTTGTAGTTACTCCACAGGTGAGCCGTGTAGTTACTCCACAGGTGAGCCGTGTAGTTACTCCACAGGTGAGCCGTGTAGTTACTCCACAGGTGAGCCGTGTAGTTACTCCACAGGTGAGCCGTGTAGTTACTCCACAGGTGAGCCGTGTAGTTACTCCACAGGTGAGCCTTGTAGTTACTCCACAGGTGAGCCGTGTAGTTACTCCACAGGTGAGCCTTGTAGTTACTCCACAGGTGAGCCGTGTAGTTACTCCACAGGTGAGCCGTGTAGTTACTCCACAGGTGAGCCGTGTAGTTACTCCACAGGTGAGCCGTGTAGTTACTCCACAGGTGAGCCTTGTAGTTACTCCACAGGTGAGCCGTGTAGTTACTCCACAGGTGAGCCGTGTAGTTACTCCACAGGTGAGCCGTGTAGTTACTCCACAGGTGAGCCGTGTAGTTACTCCACAGGTGAGCCGTGTAGTTACTCCACAGGTGAGCCGTGTAGTTACTCCACAGGTGAGCCGTGTAGTTACTCCACAGGTGAGCCGTGTAGTTACTCCACAGGTGAGCCGTGTAGTTACTCCACAGGTGAGCCTTGTAGTTACTCCACAGGTGAGCCGTGTAGTTACTCCACAGGTGACCCGTGTACAATGGTGTACAGAAAGCTTTAAAAAGTGATACCTCATCTCCAGAGCACTGGGCATACAGTTAGCAGCGCTGTCTATGGATGTCTTTGTCCTCTGTGAGATCATCAGAGATATAATGACCAAGGTTCTTCATCTCACTGCACACAAGTAGAATGTTGCTACTGAGAATAAAATTAGGAAATACAGCCTTTCTATCCTCTTTACTTCGCACAATCATGATGCTACTCTTCTTGGCGTTATACTTAATATTAAAATCAATGCCATACTGGGAGCAAGTCCTCAGAAGCTGTTGTAAGCCAGCACTGCATGGGGAGAAGATGATTAAATCATCAGCATACATAAGGTGGTTGACAACAGTAGCTCCGATGACACAGCCAGTTTTACACAAGTTCAGTTTCCATACAGATCATCCATTCACAGATGAAACAACAAAGGAGATCAAACCCCACCTTGCTTGACCCCCTTACCAACATAAAAATGTTCAGACACAGTATTGCCCCACTTCACCTGCATAGTCTGATGTGCATACCAGAAGGCTAAGATCCTTATGTACTTGGGTTCCCCTCTCTGGCACATTTTGTCAAATCATTTGAAATGATCCAGTCGATCAAATGCCTTGGAAGCATCAATACAACACAGAAACATGGTGGAATTATGGCTTCTATATTTTGCTATAATGTCTTTTAAAGCAAAAATACACATATCTGTGTCGTGTTTTCTTTTCAAACCAAACTGGTTGTCAGCTGTGGTAATATACCTTTCCAGCCTATCCAACAGAATGTTCTCCAACACTTTGGAGAGAATGCTAGCTAAAGCAATGGGTCTGTAATTATCAATGCCATTAATCTTCCCAGCTGTATCCTTGATGACTGGCACAAGTAGCACAGATAACATGGAATCTGGTAAGACGCCATGATTAAGGAAACCAGTAAGACACAGAGCAAGAAGAGGAGCAAGCTTAAGACTGGCATGAGTGTGTGTGTGTGTGTGTGTGTGTGTGTGTGTGTGTGTGTGTGTGTGTGTGTGTGTGTGTGTGTGTGTGTGTGTGTGTGTGTGTGTGTGTGTGTGTGTGTGTGTGTGTGTGTGTGTGTGTGTGTGTGTGTGTGTGTGAGTGTGTGTTATGCTTAAATACAGTATGCGTCTTTGTATTTGACTGTGGGCGATTGAACTTCTCAGGAATTGACCGTCAAATATCTGGTTTTGCCAAGAAAAGTTTCATTCCTATCCAGAAAAATGAAGGATTTGTGCTCAAGCTTCGGTTTTGTGCTGACGATAAAAATGCAAAAATCTTCTAAACAAAAGATGAAAAATTCTCCAATTGTATGTCCATCCCACCACGTTATTGCCCAAACACGCATGTGATCTGTGAACTGTTATCCGCTGTCCTCGGGGTATTCTGGAACATATCCCTCCTGATGATTGGTCCATTTAGAGTCCTGAGTTAACCTACATTCTATGGGGTTTGGTAGAGAGGCAGGAGTTACTTTCACAACACGTAATAGCACAAGCAAGAGTCCCAAATAAGGTCATTTTCTCTGGCTTTGGTAGAAAAACAGTACGGCAGGTTTTTGGTCAAATGTTATTTCTTCATGAAGCAAATAAAAAAAAAAATGTGTTCAAGGGAACTTAACGAGGTTGAAAGGACCCTAGCATTAGCATTTAGCTTTCTATTTGCTTCAATAATCTGATCCAATACACTTATGTAAATATCTTTAACATGTTCATTCAAATGCTCAACATTTGACTGTGATATCTTGTTTTAACAGATACTTTACGTTATGTAGTCAAGGGTTACTTTCACAACACGTAAAAGTGCACAAGCAGGAGTCCCAATTAACCTACGTTGGGTGGGCTTTGGTAGAGAACCTGCAAACTGTAGGGTAGACGGGTTCTTGGTCCTGTTGAATTTCTCTAAACTGAAGAATAAAGGAAATTTAGTTTATCTAGATACAAACTAAAAGATATTTGTTGTATTATCATCAAATAATTGCTTGCATTCTCCAAAATCAAGGGTTTTTAAATATTACTAACTTTTAACAATACGTTTAAGGGGCCATTAATGTTCTATTAACTTGCAATATTGTGTTTTAGTCAAAACCAAACTAGTAGCATACCTGCATGACTAAATGAAACCACACTCCTAAAAAACATTTATGATGTTCATTGAAAAGGAATACGATAGAAAATGAAAAGAAATGTTTTGTCTACAGCCAATAACACCGTTCATAGTCTTTTTGCAACGCAGCTGGCTTTCTATTTATCAGGAAGACTAACTTGAAATATCATGCTCAACATAACATGATACATAATGAAAACAATCGTGTCCCAGTAATGCGCATGCCTTTTTTAGCGTGTTTGGGGACAGCTTTCGGTAACCTGTGAATAGGCGGCGCTAGGGGGCGCTAGGGGGTGCTGCAGCTCCCCCTAGCGCCCCCTAGCGCCCCCTAGAAATGTATGTGTTTTGGTTTTTTTACCGTGTGAAATTCAAAAAATGAATGATTCGAAAATAATATGCTACAGTACAGTAAGTACTTCTGGGTCTCTGTGTTTCATTCAAGCTCGGCTGTGTGTGTGTGTGGCACGAGTGCATTTAGAGTGATTGAGTGAACGAGAGAGAGAGAGAGAGAGAGAGAGTTATGCCCCTTTCACACCAACGCGTTTTCAGCTCCGGCTCGGAGCTGGAGCTGAAAAGAGCCGGTTTTTCCTGTTCACACCGCAGCGGCGCCGCCTCTTAGCTCCGGAATCCGGTTCACTTCCAGCTCCAAAAAATTGTCGGTCCAGAGGCAAGAGCTTCGGAGCTAAGAGGTGGCGTCGCTTACCTCTCTTACGTCGAGGCGTGCAGGAAACTAAACCCACCTCCCCTGAACATGGGTCGACTGTCATGCCTGCCTACAAGCAGTAGTGCTTATAAACACACTTTATAAAGTCAGGCAACACTAACCAGGCTGCGTGTGGTTCTGTTTATTTGTACCTTACTTTGACCATCCGTTCACTGTTATTGATCATTGTGGAGAGAGGCAGACGTTTTGTATTATAGCAGCTATCGGATGGAATCAATACATGGGCTGCACAGGTTGTCGTGTCCGACTATCACAAGTAGAATCATAATAAAAATACGCCGGTAAAATGTGCCTGTAGAAAACGGTTTATGCCACAATAGGATAGCAACAGCAAGTAGTCAGTTTAGCTTCGGTTGCTATGCTAACATCACCCATGTTATACCAGAGAAACTTTCATAACAGCGCTGTGATGCCAAACAGCGTCAATTCAGACTGACACACATTCACTTAAGGGGAACTGGGGATATGTATCAGCTGCTTGTGTGAGTCGGACAGTGAATACTTTAGAGCGGCCGCTGCAGTGTGAGCTAACCGGGAGCTAACGGGAGAATAAACTCCCGTGGAAGAGCAGCCAGCACTGCAGCGGTCGGTAAATGCTGCAGAAACACATTAATAAACAATGAACCACGGCTCTCTGGAGAAAAGTATAAGGTTGGAGAAGTCGTTATTTAATTTAATCTGGTTTTGTGTGATTAAAAGCAACACGATCATCGACCCGACGCAGTTGTTGTTGTTGTTGTGAGCGCCGTAACGCCGTTGGGGAGCAAATCAGCGATGTAAACGGTGACGTCATGACGCAGCAGTGGCAGCACCAGTCGGGCTCTGGGCGGTGTGAACAGAGCGGGAGCAGAAAAGGGAAACCGGAGCTGAACCAGAAAAGCTCTAGCTCGGAGCTAGAAAGGGAAAAGCGCTGGTGTGAAAGCCGCAGAGAGAGAGAGAGAGAGAGAGAGAGAGAGAGAGAGAGAGAGAGAGAGAGAGAGAGAGCTCCGGTGCCAGGGATTGTTGTTGTTACTTAGCATCTGGTTAGCTAGCTGCGCTAACGGAGCTAAGGAGCTGTTTCCACAAGAAGCTGGAGGAGAGTCCTCTCCTGTCAGAGTGAGAGGCTCAGGTGAGCTAAAGGACTCTGAGCAGAGGTGTGGACTCGAGTCACATGACTTGGACTCGAGTCAGACTCGAGTCACCAATTTGATGACTTGAGACTCGACTTGACAAAATCACAAAACACTTGCGACTCGACTTGGACTTGAACACCAATGACTCGGGACTTGACTTGGACTTGAGCCTTCTGACTTGAGGTGACTTGATCACTTAATTCAGAGGTCTCCAACACGCCGATCGCGAGCTGCCGCTCGAAGAGCAGCCTCCCGTCGGGGAGAGCAGAATCTTCAGCCGCTCCTACTCTTGCTGAGAATCCTTGCAGGCAGGGGCAGGACTTTATTTAGCTGAGCCACCATGCGGCCAATCATATGCGAGGACACACTAGGATCATACCATTATGTGAAAGAAGGGTGGGGGGCACAGCAGGTGTAGTGGTACAGGCCAGCTGCACAGATTTTCAATGATATTGGAGAAAGCAAAGCTGAGTGCAGGATTTGTAAAATGAAAATAACCTTTTTTGGTTACCTTTATTTTGGTAACCACTCAGGATTTACTGTCAGAGGTGGGAGAAGTTCAGATCTTGTACTTGAGTACAAAAGTACCAGAGTGTAGGAATACTCGGTTACAATAAAAAGTCCTGCATTCAAAATGTTACAAGTAAAAGTACAAAAGTATTAGCATCAAAATATAGTTAAAGTACCACCTGCAGAGGGATCTAGATGCAGGTGTTCTCTATAGAGACGCCTGGCTGCACATTATCCCTTGCATAAAGATAGATTGTGGGTCCCTTACAACATGTTGTACACAGTGGAAATACACATTCTGGTTTCCTCAACATCAGGGATCTTATCCATTAAACTCCTTCTGAATCAAACCGTCAGGTAGCCTTACCTTACTGATCCCTCTTCAATTAGAAAAAACACGTTACTTTACCAGCAGAGAGAAGATGGATTATTAAATTATTAATGTGACTAATAAAGAGCAGTTTGATTATTAAGTATTATTCTGTTGATCGATGTCATTACATTTGGTGAAAAGCACATAATGACTTGTTTATGACTCGTTTTGTCAAAGTTTAGGACTTGGACTTGACTTGAACTTGAGCGCAAAGACTTGAGACTTGACTCGGACTTGCAAAACAATGACTTGGTCCCACCTCTGACTCTGAGTCTAAGTTATCTCAGTGGGTCTCAAACGGTTTGGTTACGAATTATTCAAAAGATTATTTCCGAGGCACACCTATATGACACATATGATCATTGTAGCTATAAAAAAATAAGAGAATAAATGAAAAACAGTTATGAAATACTATATGACATAAAACAAGTAAATAATTTAAAAGGGGAGTGATTTATAAAAAATCTGTTTATAGTTCTGTTTCATTGGTGTTGAGAGGTGTCTCCATAGATCTCTTCATGTTGCTCTCAAAGTGCACCAGATTGATGCTTTTAACTTCAATATTTAAAAAAAAAGCTTCCTGGGGGAGCATGCCCCCGGACCCCCCTAGAGGAGGTGAGGACCCCCCTATGTGAGGTCCACACACCACCTATAAAAATAGCACTTTACCCCTGCTTACACCTATATGCCCTGAGCTGATTATCGAGCCTTCATTGTAACAGTCGCGGGACATTGTCGCCTTAATGCACGGGCTGACCTCGGCTGAAGCCCAGGGGCCTACGGAGAGTGGGGGCCCATCATGAACAAAACAAAACAAAAAGATTCTAATTTTCTTATTTTTTTTTCGGATGTTTTAAAACATTTTTAAATAAACAAAGTCTTAGTTTTCAGAATATGAAACTTTTATTTCCAAAATCACACGATAAATACATGTTTGAAGCTTGTAAAGGGAAGAAGACAGCTCTCCCTCACCACTCTGCTGTTCCTCAGCGCCGCCCCCCCTCCCTCCGCTGACATTATGAAGGTAAGCGTAGAGTAATCATAGATAACACGGCAGGGTCCGTTACAGTTTGTTTTCATCTGGTTTCAAATAAACAAAGTCTTGGCTTTCAGAATATTAAATTTGTTTCGGCAAATTCAGATGATAAATACAGCTTTGAAGCTTCGGCATAATGACAAGCGGAGCACGGAGTAACTTGACGTCACAGCAGGCAGAACAACAGCCGGTGTTTCTCGTGAGTGTTTTCCCCGGGAAACAAACACAATACACACAAACGCAAAAATACAGAAACACACACGTATAGACACACTCGTAATCCAAACGAAAATATCTTCCCTCCGTAGTATTTAGATCATTTGCTCCGCTAATCAATCAGATCGATGGATTCCAGAGATGACTCCGTAACAGTCCGTGGGCACCACTGAACAGCCAATCAGAATGAGAATATGTTTCACATGTGACTTATTCAAATTGCGAGTGATTGAGTGACGGATGAAGGTTGTTTAGGAGAAAATGTCGGAGAAGAAAAAGTTTGAGAGTGGCGCTCGGAAAAGGAAATTGTTGAGGGAAAAGGAGTTTCGAGACAAGCAGCTATTACAACACATGTCGAAGCTTACAGGTTATTTTAAACCTGTAGGCCAGGATGAGGAGGAAGGACAGATGAGTTCTGTACCGAGCGGCAGCGGTGCCGGACGTGGGGCCTCGGAGCCAAGTAGGCCGTCTGGTTCTGATAGCGATGGAGTGGAGAGGAAAAACAGACAGGAGGGATGTTGGAGGAGAGGACGACGAGGACTTGCTACGTGGAGGGGAGCCAACGGCAACCGGACAAATACATGAGGGAGGCTCGATACGTCACTCATCTGGAGGAGAGGACCAGGCGCGTAGAGCAGAGTGGAGACGTGCGATCACAGAGCCTACCGAGGCTATACATGACTTTGATTTGTTGTTTAAATAGGGGGCCTACAAAAGCTATCATCCCCAGGGCCTGATGGCAGGTTAAGGCGGGCTTGTGTGTGTGTGTGTGTGTGTGTGTGTGTGTGTGTGTGTGTGTGTGTGTGTGTGTGTGTGTGTGTGTGTGTGCGTGTGTGTGTGTGTGTGTGTGTGTGTGTGTGTGTGTGTGTGTGTGTGTGTGTGTGTGTGTGTGTGTGTGTGTGTGTGTGTGTGTGTGTGTGTGTGTGTGTGTGTGTGTGTGTGTGTGTGTGTGTGGTGTTGCAGTAGAACATTCCCCTGTAGCACCCGGTGCATTAATGGGAAACCCCACATGTTTGAGCACCCTCTATGAAACGTCACGCTACCCCACAGCACCCCCAAAAGAACATGTCTGGCGCCGCCACTGAGCCTGTGCCCTATTTGCAGCATTTGACAGTTCTTCTGTTGTGTTTTCTGTAATTGCAGTGTCTTTTTTTACATGTGTTTGCATTGTGTTTCTATTTAGCTTGGGTTCCGCTTACTTTTCCATATAATTGAATGATGCAGAATATTTAGAACAGAAAAGCACACAAATGATCAGAAAGCTATAATAAAGCAAGTTATTGTTTGCTTGCGTTGAACAACCACTTCTATGTTAGGAATGGACGGAATGGTTAGCATCAGCCAATGGCCATTCAGTCACTGAGGGGGCCAGCAGTTATCTTCCCCGGCTAAACAGAAATATACAAAAGCTTTTTTATACTAAATGTCAAAACTGAAAATCCCTCAGCCTTTGACAAAGAGCTCTTTAACACTTAATGGTTTTGTAACATGTAATAAGAAAGTCATCCAGAAACTTCGCTCGTAGGATTTCTGAATGAACCCCACGCAAATATTTAGCGGATTTGGAATGAATTAAGAGCCATTTTGTCATCTCAAATGAACCATCAAACAATAGCGACAGACGTCTCTTTTCGTGTTTGCGTCTGAGTTTCAATTATCTCGCCAACGCTTGAATTGATCTACTTCACGCTTGGCTTCCGTGTTGCTGAGGACTTGAGGGAGCACAACGCCACGTCGGAAGCTATTTGGATCAACGGTTCGTTAGAAAACTGCGAAAACCTGGGTCTCACCGGCTGAATATTTTCTCTATTTTGCAGGGCTGATATCTATTTGCGCGTTTTCTATCTGCATGTTGAGCATGATATTTCAAATTGGCCTTCCTATGTCTGATAATAACCAGCAGCACGAGTACATGAGCTTTAGAACTGCTTCCTAATCCACACAACAGCCACATCTGCTGATAGCTAACGGTCTTAGCCACTCTGGGACATCCCGGTATGTTATATTTCACAAAGACCTTTAAAAAAGACTGTCAGCCAGTCTCAACTTCGACGTTCTCTCTCGAGGTGGAGCCTCGGGCTCATCGCACATCTAAGGGCTTTAACTTGATTGAGGCCATAATATTTTCATGGTATGTTGATGTGTCCACTGTAGAGTTGCTACCTTAAAGGACACTCTGCTAAATCCACTTGTTCCTGTCTCTTCTACATCAACACGTGTCCCCTCTTCTTCATGTCTCTTCTACATCAACATGTGTCCCCTCTTCTTCATGTCTCTTCTACATCAACATGTGTCCCCTCTTCTTCATGTCTCTTCTACATCAACATGTGTCCCCTCTTCTTCATGTCTCTTCTACATCAACACGTGTCCCCTCTTCTTCATGTCTCTTCTACATCAACATGTGTCCACTCTTCTTCATGTCTCTTCTACATCAACATGTGTCCCCTCTTCCTCATGTCTCTTCTACATCAACATGTGTCCCCTCTTCTTCATGTCTCTTCTACATCAACATGTGTCCCCTCTTCTTCATGTCTCTTCTACATCAACATGTGTCCCCTCTTCTCCATGTCTCTTCTACATCAACATGTGTCCCCTCTTCTTCATGTCTCTTCTACATCAACATGTGTCCCCTCTTCTTCATGTCTCTTCTACATCAACATGTGTCCCCTCTTCTCCATGTCTCTTCTACATCAACATGTGTCCCCTCTTCTTCATGTCTCTTCTTCATCAACATGTGTCCCCTCTTCTTCATGTCTCTTCTACATCAACATGTGTCCCCTCTTCTTCATGTCTCTTCTACATCAACATGTGTCCCCTCTTCTCCATGTCTCTTCTACATCAACATGTGTCCCCTCTTCTTCATGTCTCTTCTACATCAACATGTGTCCCCTCTGTGGAAAGAGACTCTGAAAGTTTCAGGAACAAAGATTTTCTCTCTTTTTGATCCATTTCTATAAAAACCTGTCTGAAAATGAGCTGATCAGATTTTGGCCACTTTATGATGTCATAACGATGTGTTGTCTTGTGTAACCATTAGCCAATCAGCAACAAGGTAACCCCCCCCCCCCCCTCACCTGAATCTCCTCCTAGAGCACCATTGAGTTCTTTGTAACCAAATGTCTCTCAGAGGGGCGTGGGGAGGGGCTCCTTATTTTCATCTAAAGTAACAGACGGAGAATCAGCACTTTGGAAACAGGGCTGAAACAGAGGGGATTATGGGTAATGCTGCAATGATCTGTTTGCTGTTTCAGCCAATCAGAGGCAGGCTCTGGATATATATGAGACCTGTGATATACTGATGAGAAACAGTATAACAGGGGACCTTTAAAACCTTGCATAGACACACTACAAGAAAGCAAATCCCAAAAAGGCAAGTAATGTCAAAGCATTCTCCACCAGTAGACTGGAAAGAAAACATATTACCAGATTCGGTTTTAGGTCTCAATATTACCCAAGTTGTCCACATATTGTGACCATCAATGCTACGGTAAGGAGCTAGGCTTATTTAGCGTTCAACAAGTAGTTCTGGCAAAATACCAAGACAAAGAAACTGTAGACCGGTGAGTAATGAATGGAAAACAGAGATAACAAAATACATTTGGCTCCCAGCCCGGATTCTCATGCATCAGTGGTACTTGTTTATGGATCACTAAGCTTTGCTGTCCTTCTTTGTCCTGTTGTTTGTCCTCTATGTCTCAATGCTGGTATTTAAAAAAGGACTGTTGAGCAATGTCAGGTCTAATCACAGAAAAGTAAATATAATATATAGTGCTGTCAAAATTATCGCGTTAACGCATTTAACGCATGTGCAGAATGGCCCGCCCCATACGTGCCACCAGTGGCAGCGCCAGGGTATGGCTGGGGTAGGCTACACCCATACCAAGAGATGGCTTAGCCCCACCATGAAACATGATGTTAAAGTAAGCAAAATAAAGTCCGCCAACTCGCGCGGAGTAAATTGCACAGACAGCAGTTAGTAAGATTGATTTCAGAAGCCACTTGTCTGGAAATACCGAAGACCAGAAACGGTTTTGAAAACTTTTGTCACGTAGTGATCGTCTTCTCAATAGAACATCTTTGATAATGTCGGTGTTGTTGCAGGAAGTCCCGACGGAGAATACTTTTGCTGTAGTACAGGGGTGCACATAACTGGTACGCAGGTTATGTGCGTAATCTGAAACTTGTGTCACAAAGCGCATTTGCGTACCGACGTACTTGTGAAGCTTTTCCAGAAGGCGGTTAGATCACCGGACGACAGAGTCGGTCTCCGTGTCACAGACAGGGCTGCTGTTAACGTCGGTCTGTACAACGGAATTGTGCCAAAACTACGCCAACCGGCTGCGGAGGGAGACTCTTTCCCCCCCCCCTTCACTGGAGAACTGCGCTAAAACAGCTGATCACAACGTTCACACTCTGTGGTCACGAAGTGCACTAGCCGCAGCCGCCCCCCCCCCCTCTGTCGACTTTCCTGAAGTACTCCCCCGTTGATAGAAATCAACACGTAATGAATTAAGACCCCACGGTTTGATGATTGATAGGTGTGTGGGCTGTCTTTCATTTTGACACACAGAACAATGTTATAATAAACATACTGTATGTTAAATGGATATATCCGCCTTCTTTCATTTATCTTTCCATTCCCACAATATACATAAAGAAATGGCATATTTTGGACATAGTTTGAATGGTGATTAATCATGATTAATTCATTCTTAAGCTGTGATTAATCTGATTAAATTTTGTAATCGTTTGACAGACCTACTAATATAGCCTACCATACATTAAGCTGATAACAATGCTATCAGGGCATGTCGCTTCTGGAAAACAAAACCTCCCAGAGTTTCACAAGCTGATAGTTGAGCTGATAGTTGTAGAAACCCCACCTTACTAAACGTAGCCTCAGTTAAACATGATTGTACTGCATGTGCATGTCTCTGCCAAAGCTTCAGTATGATTCTTTTAAAGGCTGTAAGAAAGTAAACATTTAATGATGAATGGTTAGACTCTCTAGTTGTTTTGTTTTGATTGAGTCTCGTGGCTCTCATGCTCATAGTGTCCAGATGCAAAAACGTCTGATTAAATCGAAATAAATTAGTGACTATTTGGTAAACATTAAGCCGCTGAAGAGCCACATATTGGTCTCAGTAGAGCAGAACTCAAGAAGACTGAATATTGGACATAAATGTAGAGTTTGATCAGGAACATTAATGCTAATACTGCTCTCTTAGCGATAGCAATTATCTTAATGTTGTGTTTACACTTTGTTTCAACTGCTTCAAAATGGTTAAAAAAACACAGGTTTCAAGAGTAAAGATAATTCAGAGGAGACAAACTGTTCGTAAAATGCTGATCAGGACTGAACGATTAATCGATTTTAAATCGAAATTGCGATTTTAAATGATGCAATTATCAAAAAAATTAAATGTTTTTTTCTTCTCGTGTGTCAGTCATCCACACCAATCAGAGTGCTGTGCTCCACATGTACCAGCCATTGTTCACCAATCAGAGTGCTGTGCTCCACATGTACCAGCCATTGTTAACCAATCAGAGTGCTGTGCTCCACATGTACCAGCCATTGTTCACCAATCAGAGTGCTGTGCTCCACATGTACCAGCCATTGTTAACCAATCAGAGTGCTGTGCTCCACATGTACCAGCCATTGTTCACCAATCAGAGTGCTGTGCTCCACATGTACCAGCCATTGTTAACCAATCAGAAGTGGCCCATGATAGAAGGTGATAGACAGATTGATCCAATCACCTGCCAAGTGCTTTTCAAAGTGCCTGCCCTTTCCAAAGGGCTTCCAATGGAGCTTTCCTAGATGGTTTCTGAGTCAGGTTAGTAATGCTCCATCACATGTTTCTATCACAGGGTGAATCTTAAACTGAAGCTTGACTTTAAAGCAACCCAACGGAAGTTTCATGTAACTTTAGTTCTTTCACTCGTAGCTCGGGCTGCGGGGTGCTAGAGACGGGAGCACGTTGATGCGACCTTCCTAGCCGGAGATATGGCCGCATTTTACAATAAACTTGCGTTGGGTCGCTTAAAAACAAATATCGCAAATCGAATGGCAATCTCTGTCAGAAAAATCGTAATTAGATTATTTCCCCAAATCGTGCAGCCCTAATTCTGATGTTTGCATTTTTAACTCTGTATTGTCTGAAGCTATCATTCAATGCTACCTGCAACTCTTTTATCGATTGTCCCTTTGGGTGAATTTCCAGTAGCCGTGTGCCATTGAAAGGAATGTAGCAAGCGTTCACAGTGTACGACAACGCAATCTACTAAGGAGACTATTTGAATTTCAGTACTATCTGCAACATTTAAATCGAGAACAATTGGTACCAAAAGTTAGTCGCGCCTCTCGGAGCTGAATCACGACATTTGGTAGGTGTTGCATCTTTAAAAAAATAAAAGTGCTTCATTATTTGTTACAGAAACAAAACACATTCCTTATTAAAGAAAGTTGTTTTCTGATAAATCTTTGAACACCAACACAAGCAACATAGGATTAGAATGAGTTTATTTGTGAAGAACTTTCATGGACATCTTAAAGGTACAGAGTTTTAAAATGTTGTGGGTTGAAAACAGATGCTCCAGCACAGAGTGGTTTCTGAACACTGAGACCGCAGAGCTTTACTGGGGCGTCATTTTTCTACTGAGCGAAACATACCCAATGAAAAACAAAACAACAGACACATTTCTTCACGTTCTGACAAAATACATACGTTGCAAAATCACAAAAGTTAAATATTGAAAACAGAGACCAGGCATAGCTCTTCTGTTCCCTATTCACGACATGATGAAGCACTCCTCTGAAATATGCTGCCAAAATGATAAATACTCCACAGTCTTCCTTTCCCAAGGTTAACTTTGAATCAGTAGAAACAATATAGCTTGAAATTACTGGTGGTTTCATGGAACAATTATAACCTAGTGAGCTAGCTAACAGGCTAGTTATAGCTGACGAAAAGACATTTAGTTATTTAGTAATTTGAGACCTTTCTATTGACCTATTCCCTTTATGCTCGGCCGGCACTCCTGAATATGTGTCAGCATGTGTCCCTTCCTGTCCCCTGGTGTGGTGTCCCTTCCTGTCCCCTGGTGTGGTGTCCCTTCCTGTCCCCTGGTGTGGTGTCCCTTCCTGTCCCCTGTCAGCATGTGTCCCTTCCTGTCCCCTGTCAGCATGTGTCCCTTCCTGTCCCCTGGTGTGGTGTCCCTTCCTGTCCCCTGGTGTGGTGTCCCTTCCTGTCCCCTGGTGTGGTGTCCCTTCCTGTCCCCTGTCAGCATGTGTCCCTTCCTGTCCCCTGTCAGCATGTGTCCCTTCCTGTCCCCTGTCAGCATGTGTCCCTTCCTGTCCCCTGGTGTGGAAATCAATGGGGTTTTTAATGTGTCTTTTGTTAGTAAGCTGAAATAAGGTTTTCAATGAACTTTTATTAAGCTATTACAGTTTTTCAGGTGATAAATTTGATTACCAATATGTCATTACTTTATCCAAAAAACGTATATTTGAGTATTTACAGCGATGTCTGGATCTGTGAGGAGCTGCGGAAGAAGAAGCCATCAATTTGGCAATACTAGCCAGATAGCTGAGATAGATCTCTAATAAAAAACTCATTTCGTTCACATTGCTGCTTTTTTCTCTAAATGTTGACTTTATTAAAAAAATAAAAAAAGTTCCTCAAAATTCCGACTTTTCTCTCCAAATCAAAAAATTCCGACTTTTCTCTCAAATTCTCAAAATTCCGACTTTTCTCTCAAATTCTCAAAATTCCGACTTTTCTCTCAAATTCTCATAATTCTGACTTTTCTCTCAAAATCTCATAATTCTGACTTTTCTCTCAAAATCCCGACTTTTCTCTCAAAATCCCGACTTTTCTCTCAAAATGTTGACTTTTCTCTCAAATTCTCAAAATTCCGACTTTTCTCTCAAAATCTAAAATTCTTACTTTTGTCAGAAATGTCTCAGCTTTCAAGTTTTTTAACAGAAATTCAGACTTTTTTCTCAAAATGTGGACTTTTACTGGAAATTAAAAAATTATGACTTCTTATCAAAATCCAGAATTGTTCTAAAAATCGAAAACATTTCTCAAAATCCTGCAATTTTTGGGAATTTCTCAAAATTCTGACATTTTTTATTTCTCAAAATGCTCACAT
This sequence comes from Pogonophryne albipinna, assembly GCA_028583405.1. NCBI lineage: Eukaryota > Metazoa > Chordata > Actinopteri > Perciformes > Artedidraconidae > Pogonophryne > Pogonophryne albipinna. Next base: position 703,340 of record JAPTMU010000060.1, on the reverse strand, counting down.
TATTTTGAGTTCTGGTTCTTCTCGTAGCTCCTCATAGCAGAGCATCTTCACCACAAGACTCTACAGAGTTATTCAAAGTGTCCTCATATCACCTCAGAGAATCTGTACATGACCTGAACTGGAAGTGGGGAAAGGGTCTGAGCTACAGGATGTAAATAGCTTAGCGTTGAACTTTAGATCTTACTTTTTGAGAATAGAAAATTCCCTTTGTTTGTTGTTTGAGGGATCCCTTGCTAAGCTTACTTCCGGGTTGAAAACTACGTAATTCATGCAAAACTTTACACCAATTGGGTCTTTCACCAGCTCTCTAAAAAAAAAACATGTCTCTGCTTTAAAAGTTGATCCAGCCAACTTGTCTCTGTTCAGTCCTTTCGCTCTTCTTTCTCCTTTGACTGAACTCAGAGGAAACAGTCCAGGTAACTCAGCAGAACGATCGTGTTGCAATTGGTCGATTTCCACTCTGGGATTCAAGGCATTTGCAAAAAACTCCCGTCCGTCAAGAGTCCCTCTCCCGGCCTCCAGGTACTGGGTTACATCCAACAGCTGCAGTGTGATGCCAATAGGTGACGCGTAGAGAAGAGTCCTTAAGCTTTTGTTTCCTCTCCAACAGCATCATTACCCATGTTTATATTCTGCAACAGCTCGATTCTGGATTCACGATCTGACCGCTGTGAGACAAAGACAGAGACATTTCAGAGCCGAAATTAAAACGTTGAAAACTAGTTACTAGTAAAAGCACCACTACACTATTGTCAAAATACTTCATCACAAGTCGTGCGTTCAAACTCTTACTCAAGTGAAAGTATTATGAACTAAATGTACTTCAAGTATACACTGGTGCAGAAAAGTGGCCTTTATATGTGTATAATTATATTCATATATGTGACATTTCTAGATAATATTGCTGCATCAATTGTACTGCTAATAATTCAATAATTCAACCACCACATAAATCACATCACCAGGACCGCCTTTTTCCACCTCAAAAGCATTACCCGTCTCCGTCCATCACTCTCCTCCTGCTGAGACCCTGATTCAAGCATTCATCACTTCACGACTCGACTACTGCAATAGCATCGTCTACAGCATCCCATCCAACCTCCTCAATAAACTCCAACACATCCAGAACTCTGCTGCCCGCCTCCTCACCCACACCCGCTCCCGAGACCACATCACTCCGTCCTCCAGAACCTCCACTGGCTCCCCGTCCGTCAAAGAATCAACTTCAAAGTCCTCCTCATTACTCACAAAGCCCTCAACAATCAGGCCCCCCCCTACCTCACAGACCTGCTGCACCACCACACCCCTTCCCCCTGCCTCACAGACCTGCTGCACCACCACCCCCCTTCCCCCTACCTCACAGACCTGCTGCACCACCACCCCCCTTCCCCCTACCTCACAGACCTGCTGCACCACCACCCCCCTTCCCCCTACCTCACAGACCTGCTGCACCACCACACCCCTTCCCCCTACCTCACAGACCTGCTGTACCACCACCCCCCTTCCCCCTACCTCACAGACCTGCTGCACCACCACACCCCTTCCCCCTACCTCACAGACCTGCTGCACCACCACACCCCTTCCCCCTACCTCACAGACCTGCTGTACCACCACACCCCTTCCCCTACCTCACAGACCTGCTGCACCACCACACCCCTTCCCCCTACCTCACAGACCTGCTGCACCACCACACCCCTTCCCCCTACCTCACAGACCTGCTGTACCACCACACCCCTTCCCCTACCTCACAGACCTGCTGTACCACCACACCCCTTCCCCCTACCTCACAGACCTGCTGCACCACCACACCCCTTCCCCCTACCTCACAGACCTGCTGTACCACCACACCCCTTCCCCTACCTCACAGACCTGCTGCACCACCACACCCCTTCCCCCTACCTCACAGACCTGCTGCACCACCACACCCCTTCCCCCTACCTCACAGACCTGCTGTACCACCACACCCCTTCCCCTACCTCACAGACCTGCTGCACCACCACACCCCTTCCCCCCTACCTCACAGACCTGCTGCACCACCACACCCCTTCCCCCCTACCTCACAGACCTGCTGCACCACCACACCCCTTCCCCCTACCTCACAGACCTGCTGCACCACCACACCCCTTCCCCCTACCTCACAGACCTGCTGCACCACCACACCCCTTCCCCCCTACCTCACAGACCTGCTGCACCACCACACCCCTTCCCCCTACCTCACAGACCTGCTGCACCACCACGCCCCTTCCCCCCACCTCACAGACCTGCTGCACCACCACACCCCTTCCCTCTACCTCACAGACCTGCTGCACCACCACACCCCTTCCCCCTACCTCACAGACCTGCTGCACCACCACACCCCTTCCCCCTACCTCACAGACCTGCTGCACCACCACACCCCTTCCCCCTACCTCACAGACCTGCTGCACCACCACACCCCCCCCTCTACCTCACAGACCTGCTGCACCACCACGCCTCTTCCCCCTACCTCACAGACCTGCTGCACCACCACGCCTCTTCCCCCTACCTCACAGACCTGCTGCACCACCACACCCCTTCCCGCTGCCTCTGCTCATCAGAAGCCAACCTCCTCTCCATCCCCACCCGCACCAATCACGGACCTGGGGGGACAGAGCCTTCTCCGTCGCTGCCCCCTCCCTCTGGAACTCACTCCCCCAACCCATCAGAGACTGCACTGACCTCACCACCTTCAAAACACTCACCTCTTCAATCTGGCTTTTAATGTGTGATTCTTTTTGTATTATTTGACTTTAACTTTAACTATATATTTATTTGTTGTTCCTTTTCTCTTCTCTATTTCTGTAAAGCGTCTTTGAGCAGCTGGAAAAGCGCTAACAAATTAAATCTATTATTATTATTATTAATAAAGCTCTGATTTATTTTTTGTAAAATATTTGTAATAATTTGACTCGTTTGTGACTTAAAGGTAGTTTCATTTTTAGAGATGCAAGTGGCTAGAGCTGTTTAATAAATACATTCTCTTTTAAATGTAGTGGCTAAAGTAGCTAAGATTGTACGAAGGTACAGTACTTGAGTAAATCTAATTAGTCACTTCATCTGTAATGCAATGTTCAGACCGATTAATCAATGTTCTGGGAGCGCTTAGTCGTTTTTTGGATCAGTTTCAGGTCGATTTGAGGTGTTTTTTAGGGTTATTCTCTCATCATCAACCCCTCCAAAGAAAACGCTAACAAGCTCAGACGAGACAAGCGCCCGCATGGAGATATGTCCGGCACCCAGGAAGAGAGAGGGGTTCGTGCCAAAGAACAATAATAGAAATACCTCCAAAGTGGGAGTAATGCTGCTGGACGTGAGGTTTGTTAAACACTCGTGGTTTATCGAGGTTGCGTGTCTCCGTTTGACAAACAGACTTATCTTCCAAAAGTTATTCATGCTCATAATTACCTTTGGTAACCTTGGTGAGTTCTTCTCTGATGCCGGCTGTGTTTCAGAAAGAGATAGAAGATGATTAGACATTGTTGAGATCTTCATAGTATCAAGTGAATACTTAAAACAAAAGTTAGTTATAATCAATTATATTCTTGTATAACCCAAAATGAAAATGCTTCATATTTTAGTTTTTTCTATATTTACAGTATTAACAAAACACAAGTGGTTTGTTAAATTGAGTGTAAGACCTATAATGATTTATGCCTTACGGAGCGTCCACACAGGAGCGTGCGTTGACGCTTGGCGGTGGGCGTGTCTGAAGCTTGGGGATTTTTTGCGAGCAACGCGACCAACAACCAATCACATGAATCTCCCGCCCCCGACATACAAAGCAATAGCAATGTTAAAACCAAGTAAACTGGATAGAAACTCCCCGAACAGGCGAAAACCTACCAGTTCCACCCACTGTCTCTGCCACCTCCCTCCATGCCTCCTCCCTCCATGCCTCCTCCCTCCATGCCACCTCCCTCCATGCCTCCTCCCTCCATGCCTCCTCCCTCCATGCCACCTCCCTCCATGCCTCGCTCCTCCGGTTTGTATCCCGGTAGATGAACAGAGACTGATCAGCACCGGGTGATTCTCTACCGCTATAATGAAGTTTCCCTCCATTTTTTGGAATATGAGGAAATGACCTGCGTAGTCTCTCCCAGCATACACGCGGTTTGATTGGCTAGCGCTTGTACTGGCAGATTTGCATAAACGGGATTTCATTGGCTGACGCCTCCGTCGAGGCGTCAAAAGTTGAACATTGCTCAACTTTTGAAGCGAGCAACGCCAGCAACGCTCCACGTCGCTTCCCAAAATGCAGTTTGGCTAAAAGTGACGTCACCCCATTCAAAGTGAATGGGCAGAAGCGTTGGAAGCTTCAACGCACGCCGCTGTGTGGACGGGCCGTGACTCTCTGATAAGAGAGTAGGCAGTTTCTTCCCTCTCCTCTCACAGCAGGTGGGGGGGCTCCTGACTTAAGGAGAAACACATTGAGGCCTCAAAAAGGTGGTTATGTCATAGCCATAGAATATGTCTGGTCATGTCCTTTTTTACACAAACATGGGAAGGTGTGTCTTATGCCATAGCCAATAGAATATGTCCAGTCCTGTACATCAGTGGCCATGCCGTTAGGTTCATTGGTTGGGTTTGGAGGAGGTGTTTTTGGGGTTTTCTATCCGGTTTTTTGAGCATAAAAAAAGCACTTTTTGGGAGGGAGCGAGAGAGGGGGGTTCCCCTGGTATGCTCTCTCTCGGTAAGCTCTGTCCCTCAGAGCTGGGTTAATAGCTCTCGGTAAGGTTCTCTCAGACTTGGTAAATATCTCTCAAATTTCTTGGTTGAATGCTGAGTGAATTTCTTTGTGAACTGAGTGGAATGATTTGATGGGAGATGTGTTTGTGAATATTAGTCCCGCCACCTGTGAGGAATCTTCCTCCGAATTCATGCGGATAGGAATGGGTTTTTTAATGTTATTCCCGCCGTCTGTGTCCGAATAAAGGTATGAAATTGATGTGAATTGATTGGGTGAAAATGAAAGTTTGAATGTGCTTTTTATTATCACCGGTCTTTTATGAGGAGATGCCTCTAAATTCTATCAGGAGATTTAAAAATCACAACTGAATTGGGCAGTCGAAATTACAATTTTGGTAATAAATGTAAGACTGTGAATTAAAGTTTCATATTTGAACATGATCACAGCATGATATGTTTAGTATGATTATAATGTTGTAAAGAGAGAAGGTAAAAACCCTGTATTAGTTTGGACCTATTTTTCTTCAAATAAACTGATCCCACCTTTTGGACTGGGACAACTTAAAGACATCTGTGCTCTCCTCTCCTGCTTCAAAGGTAAGGCTGCACCCTGCCACACTCACACTTAGGTAGGGCCACACCTCATTTACTGATATCAAAATCCTTCGGGATCGCTTCAACAGATTTAAGAGAGTCGTCTGAATTGAAACAGCAGTTCATTGAACCTGGTTCTTCAGGAGTTAATAGAGGTGAGATCTTGCTGACGTTGGTGGATCTGAGCCAAGCAGTAAACTTACATAGACTCAATAACTTCGGTCAGGTCGATTAGTAGGTCTGAGTCATTTACCGGAATAAATTATCAGGACCTCTCCGACTCTAACAACATCAAATCAGGTTTAAGGGACAGGTTTCATCAAAGCTGGAAACATGGACGCGGGAAGGGGGGGTGCTGAGGGGGCTGCAGCACCCCCATCTGTGAGGCTCCACTAGCACCCGCAACCCCCCCCCCACACGCCGCACCCCCAACTCTCACTGACTTCCCGCGTCCCTGATTGGAAATGTACCTGAAAAAAATGATGTTCTTATTTTAACAATGTGATCACATGACTCATTCTGATGTTCTGCAGATATGGGGCGAAGCCTGCGAGCTAGTTCAGGCAGTCAACGCCCCGTGCCACTCTACAGCCAACCAACCAGAGTCTCCTTAATATGCCGCTCTATTGAACCTGCAGATCTCTCTCCATGCTTTGTTTGCTGCTGCTGTTCCTGCAGCTACTTCCACGTTGCTGCTGCTTGCTGCCCCCCCACCCCCCAGCTTCACCCCAGCTTCACCCCAGCTTCACCCCAGCTTCCACCGGCAGGCTCGGGGGTTAGTTATCTAATCATCACTCATCATGCTATGTATATCTGTGGAGCGATGAGGCCGAGCCTAGACGCCAAACTCAACTATTTGCTGCTTCTAATGAACATGTTAAAGAAACATGTTGTCTGACTGAACTGCTGTGAGCTAGCTAGCTAACGTAGCTAACCTAGTCATTTCAGATTACTGACAAACACAGAATTACTTATTTTGCCCCTTTTATTTGGGTCATAATGTTTTTTGTCATCTTGTTTTTTGTCAAATGTATTTTGAGTCAACTTTTCTTTTTTGTCAAATTCATTTGGGGTACATTTTCTTTTTGGCCATTTTTATTTTGTCAACTTTCTTTTTTGTCATCTTGATTTTGTCAAATCTATTTTGAGTCATTTTATTTTTTGGCCATATATTTTTACAAAAAAAAAGTTTCTTAATGTGTTTTGGAACATTTGTGTTTTTATATCTGCATCCTTTCTGAAGCTGCAGCGCGTTGCTGTAGCAACACGTCTGCACCTGTCGGCCATCGCTAATCATTCATTACAAAGCCAGGGATGGGTAAAAGGTGTGGGAGGCTGTGGCTGTGGGGATGGGTTGAATGCAGAGGTCCGATTACACTGTGTGATACATAAAGAGGGTTTCATCCTCCGATTCCAAAACAAAATCAATGAACTCTTATCATTTCTGTATGAACCCTGATCTCTAACCTCTTCAGTCCTGCTATGCTTCAATGCACAACATGCTGGTCTGTTATGATGTGTGTGAATCATTAGTGAAGCGAGTCCTGGGTCAGGTTGAAAAAGAGCAAACAGAGCATCATTTTGTTTAACCATAATAGAAATATATATCTGTACCGTGATCTGGACTCGCGCTGAGTTCCCTTCAGCGTTCCCATGGAGGGAATCCTGAAAGACAAAAGGCAAATTGAGTTGATGCTGTTCCCAAACCTCCAAACGGCACATCGGCCGGATCATTGAGTGACTTATGAAATCTAAATGCATGTATTGGCTGTTCTCTCTCTCTCTATTTCTAAATAGAATATATATATACTGTATCTGTATGAAGATAAAGGCAATCAGGCATTTCTAAATGTTTGTACACAAGTGTTAAAGGTCCCATGTCATGGGACCTTTAACACTTGTGGAGGAGCCAGAATGCTTGTTCAGCCATTACTTATTATTTGTATTATTATCTTAATTTCTGTTTGCATCGCGTTTAATTCTTATTGTTGAATGTAATATTTCTCTCAATCTAAGAGCACTAATCTGAATAAAGAGGTAAAGCTTACCAGATCCAGATCCAGATCCAGACCCAGACCCAGACCCAGACCCAGACCCAGACCCAGACCCAGACCAGGTAAAGCTTCGATTTCCTGTGAAAAACAGGACTTCAGTTCAGATGCAAACTTTACTGAAACCTACTGAGGAGGAAATTCTTAAAGGTCCCTATCATACTGTGTTTCATCAATATATCCCAGGTCTCAGATATATCCAGAGCCTCTCTGATTGGCTGAAGCACCAAACAGATCATTGCAGCATTACCCATAATCCTCTCTGTTTCAGCCCTGTTTCCAAAGTCTGTTACTTTAGATGAAAATAAGGAGCCCCTCCCCACGCCCCTCTGAGAGACATTTGGTTACAAAGAACTGATAAGGGGGCGGGGTTACCTTGGTTGCTGATTGGCTAATGGTTACACCAGACAACACATCGTGATGACATCATAAAGTGGCCAAAATCTGATCAGCTCATTTTCAGACAGGTTTTTATAGAAATGGATCAAAAAGAGAGAGAATCTTTGTTCCTGAAACTTTCAGAGTCTCTTTCCACAGAGGGGACACATGTTGATGTAGAAGAGACATGAAGAAGAGGGGACACATGTTGATGTAGAAGAGACATGAAGAAGAGGGGACACATGTTGATGTAGAAGAGACATGAAGAAGAGGGGACACATGTTGATGTAGAAGAGACATGAAGAAGAGGGGACACATGTTGATGTGGAAGAGACATGAAAAAGAGGGGACACATGTTGATGTAGAAGAGACATGAAGAAGAGGGGACACATGTTGATGTAGAAGAGACATGAAGAAGAGGGGACACATGTTGATGTAGAAGAGACATGAAGAAGAGGGGACACATGTTGATGTAGAAGAGACATGAAGAAGAGGGACACATGTTGATGTAGAAGAGACATGAAGAAGAGGGGACACATGTTGATGTAGAAGAGACATGAAGAAGAGGGGACACATGTTGATGTAGAAGAGACATGAAGAAGAGGGGACACATGTTGATGTAGAAGAGACATGAAGAAGAGGGGACACATGTTGATGTAGAAGAGACATGAAGAAGAGGGGACACATGTTGATGTAGAAGAGACATGAAGAAGAGGGGACACATGTTGATGTAGAAGAGACAGGAAGAAGAGAGGACACATGTTGATGTAGAAGAGACATGGAGAAGAGGGGACACATGTTGATGTAGAAGAGACATGAAGAAGAGAGGACACATGTTGATGTAGAAGAGACATGAAGAAGAGGGGACACATGTTGATGTAGAAGAGACATGTAGAAGAGGGGACACATGTTGATGTAGAAGAGACATGAAGAAGAGGGGACACATGTTGATGTAGAAGAGACATGAAGAAGAGGGGACACATGTTGATGTAGAAGAGACATGAAGAAGAGGGGACACATGTTGATGTAGAAGAGACATGAAGAAGAGGGGACACATGTTGATGTAGAAGAGACATGAAGAAGAGGGGACACATGTTGATGTAGAAGAGACATGAAGAAGAGGGGACACATGTTGATGTAGAAGAGACATGAAGAAGAGGGGACACATGTTGATGTAGAAGAGACATGAAGAAGAGGGGACACATGTTGATGTAGAAGAGACATGAAGAAGAGGGGACACATGTTGATGTAGAAGAGACATGAAGAAGAGGGGACACATGTTGATGTAGAAGAGACATGAAGAAGAGAGGACACATGTTGATGTAGAAGAGACATGAAGAAGAGGGGACACATGTTGATGTAGAAGAGACATGTAGAAGAGGGGACACATGTTGATGTAGAAGAGACATGAAGAAGAGGGGGACACATGTTGATGTAGAAGAGACATGAAGAAGAGGGGACACATGTTGATGTAGAAGAGACATGAAGAAGAGGGGACACATGTTGATGTAGAAGAGACATGAAGAAGAGGGGACACATGTTGATGTAGAAGAGACATGAAGAAGAGGGGACACATGTTGATGTAGAAGAGACGTGAAGAAGAGGGGACACATGTTGATGTAGAAGAGACATGAAGAAGAGGGGACACATGTTTGATGTAGAAGAGACATGAAGAAGAGGGGACACATGTTGATGTAGAAGAGACATGAAGAAGAGGGGAACACATGTTGATGTAGAAGAGACATGTAGAAGAGGGGACACATGTTGATGTAGAAGAGACATGAAGAAGAGGGGACACATGTTGATGTAGAAGAGACATGAAGAAGAGGGACACATGTTGATGTAGAAGAGACATGAAGAAGAGGGGACACATGTTGATGTAGAAGAGACATGAAGAAGAGGGACACATGTTGATGTAGAAGAGACATGAAGAAGAGGGGACACATGTTGATGTAGAAGAGACGTGAAGAAGAGGGGACACATGTTGATGTAGAAGAGACATGAAGAAGAGGGACACATGTTGATGTAGAAGAGACATGAAGAAGAGGACACATGTTGATGTAGAAGAGACATGAAGAAGAGGGACACATGTTGATGTAGAAGAGGACGGTAGAAGAGGGACACCATGTTTGATTGTAGAAAAGGACATGAAGAAGAGGGGACACATGTTGATGTAGAAGAGAGCATGAAGAAGACGAGGGGGACACATGTCTGATGTAGAAGAGACATGAAAGAAGAGGGGAACACATGTTGATGTAGAAGGAGACATGAAGAAGAGGGGACACATGTTGTCGATGTAGAAGAGACCATGAAGAAGAGGGCTACACATAGTTAGATTGTAGGAAGCGAGACATGAAGAAGAGGGGACCACATGTTGCATGTAGTAAGAGACATGGAAAGAAGATGGGACACATGTTGATGTAGAAGAGACATGAAGAAGAGAGAAGACGGGGACACCTGTTGATGTAGAAGAGACATGAAGAATGAGGGGGACACATGTTGATGTCGAAGAGGACATGAAGAAGAGGGGACACATGTTGATGTAGGAAGAGACATGAAGACAGGAGAGGGAACACATGTTGATGTAGAAGAGACATGTAATGAAAGAGGGGACACATGTTTGATGTAGAAAGAGACATGTAGAAGACGGGGACACATGTTGATGTAGAAGAGACATGAAGAAGAGGGACACATGTTGATGTAGAAGAGACATGAAGAAGAGGGGACACATGTTGATGTAGAAGAGACATGAAGAAGAGGGGACACATGTTGATGTAGAAGAGACATGAAGAAGAGGGGACACATGTTGATGTAGAAGAGACATGAAGAAGAGGGGACCATGTTGATGTAGAAGAGACTGAAGAAGAGGGGACACATGTTGATGTAGAAGAGACATGAAGAAGAGGGGACACATGTTGATGTAGAAGAGACATGAAGAAGAGGGGACACATGTTGATGTAGAAGAGACATGAAGAAGAGGGAACACATGTTGATGTAGAAGAGACATGTAGAAGAGGGGGACACATGTTGATGTAGAAGAGACATGAAGAAGAGGGGACACATGTTGATGTAGAAGAGACATGAAGAAGAGGGGACACATGTTGATGTAGAAGAGACATGAAGAAGAGGGGACACATGTTGATGTAGAAGAGACATGAAGAAGAGGGGACAGACATGTTGATGTAGAAGAAGACAGTGAAGAAGAGGGACACATGTTGATGTAGAAGAGACATGAAGAGAGGGACACATGTTGATGTAGAAGAGACATGAAGAAGAGGGGACACATGTTGATGTAGAAGAGACATGAAGAAGAGGGACACATGTTGATGTAGAAGAGACATGTAGAAGAGGGGACACATGTTGATGTAAGAAATAGACTGTAGAAGAGGGACACATGTTGATGTAGAAGAACATGAAGAAGCAGGGGACACATGTTGAATGTAGAGAGACCATGAAGAAGAGGGGACACATGTTGATGTAGAAGAGACAGGAAGAAGAGGGGACACATGTTGATGTAGAAGAGACATGAAGAAGGGGGACACATGTTGATGTAGAAGAGACATGAAGAAGAGGGGGACACATGTTGATGTAGAAGAGACGTGAAGAAGAGGGACACTGTTGATGTAGAAGAGACATGAAGAAGAGGGGACACATGTTGATGTAGAAGAGACATGAAGAAGAGGGACACATGTTGATGTAGAGAGACATGAAGAAGAGGGGACACATGTATGATGTAGAAGAGACATGTAGAAGAGGGGACAACATGTTGATGTAGAAAAGACATGTAAGAAGAGGGGACACATGTTGATGTAGAAGATGACATGAAGAGATTGGACACATGTTGATGTAGAAGAGACATGAAGAGAGTGGTACACATGTTGATGTAGAAGAGACATGAAGAAGAGGGGACACATGTTGATGTAGAAGAGACATGAAGAAGAGGGGACACATGTTGATGTAGAAGAGACATGAAGAAGAGGGGAACACATTGTGATGTAGAAGAGACCGTGAAGAAGAGGGGACACTGTGATGTAGAAGAGACATGAAGAAGAGGGGACACATGTTGATGTAGAAGAGACATGAAGAAGAGGGGACACATGTTGATGTAGAAGAGACATGAAGAAGAGGGAACACATGTTGATGTAGAAGAGACATGTAGAAGAGGGGACACATGTTGATGTAGAAGAGACATGAAGAAGAGGGGACACATGTTGATGTAGAAGAGACATGAAGAAGAGGGGACACATGTTGATGTAGAAGAGACATGAAGAAGAGGGGACACATGTTGATGTAGAAGAGACATGAAGAAGAGGGGACACATGTTGATGTAGAAGAGACATGAAGAAGACGATGTTGCATAATAGGTGACCTTTAAATGATTATATCTACCGTGTGTGTGTGTGTGTGTGTGTGTGTGTGTGTGTGTGTGTGTGTGTGTGTGTGTCAGTGACGTGCGGTGAGGTTCATGGCTGGTGAGGCACTGACTCTTTCAGTGTCAGATTTACAAATATTATATATTTGACCTTAAAGGCGGGGTAGGTAATTTTGGAGAAACCAGCTCGAGTGAGCTAGAATTTGAAAATACACAGCCCCTCCTCCAACACACACGAACGCGCACATGACCAATGAGGGCACGAGATAAGTCTGTGCCCAGATGGAAGGCTGACAGGCAGGTTATTTTAGCCGGGCCGGCTAAAATGAGTGGTCGTGCTTTTTACAGTACTACGGCTTCCACAGATGAAATGTCTTTATGTATTTTTTGTCAAAGCACTTCAGATATTCATTGCTATCGGGATGTTAAGAGCATTCCATGGAATATAACAAAAAGTGTATATCGAGCCGGTTTCTCAAACTTACCTACCCCACCTTTAATCGAAATGTTCTGTTATTTTCAAAAGCTTTTTTAGTCTGATGCTTCGATTCATTTTAAACAGACCGTTCAACAAAAGGATAGCCTACCCAAAATCTAAATATTGGATTGTTCTCTCTTAGTAAGATCCAATTTTCATTACAATTGTGGTCTTACCTTGACTTGAAGATGAAGTCCATGCTATCCTTCTGGACAACAATCTCTATTACTGTTTTGTAAAAGTCCTCCTTATCTTCCTCTAGTTTCAAAAGCCTAGCTTGTTGTTAATGTTTTCCTCTACCGTCTCTGCTTAGAATAACAGTAGCAACAAGAACCTGTGGGCTCACTTGCGCCCCCTTCAGTGCGGCAGAGGTTGTGGCTGCCTCCCCTGGTGCTTTTTTCATTGCCGTTGTATGATGAGACCAGCGAGCTTAAATATCATATATACGTGAAATAAGTGATTTAGAGACTATGGATGGCGAGGATAAATGTAATAAAGGGATCTACAAACATTACATTGGTGACATACAGTGAGATGGTGCAGGCATGCGCTTAGGGCCCGCTTTCCAGACAGTTTCTGTGGGGTGACGCATTCTGAGGTGAGGCAGAGCTCATCTGTGCCTCACCTCACCACACAGTAACTGGAGCGCGCTCACAAAATAAGTGCCCGCGCTAAATTAGTGCCCGTGCTCCATCAAGTTACTGTGGGCTTACGAGAGGCAGAGCTCGTCCCTGCCTCTCTCCTCATCGCTCCCCGTAGTTGTAGCGGAGCTCGGAAAATTAGCCGATTTTTACTATAAAAAGCGATTGGAATCAAACAGAAATCACATTTACAACACAGATCAGTGGACACATTTTATTATTATTATTATTTGTATTATTATTCTTTTTTTCCGTTACATTGGAGAATGACAAGTGAGGCTCTGCCTCACCTGCCTCCCCTGACCGCACGTCGCTGGTGTGTGTGTGTGTGTGTGTGTGTGTGTGTGTGTGTGTGTGTGTGTGTGTGTGTGTGTGTGTGTGTGTGTGTGTGTGTGTGTGTGTGTGTGTGTGTGTGTGTTTACACAGCGCTGGATCCTCAGCGTGAACAAAGGGAACTCACCCACAGGTTCTGCTTCTGCCTGCGTCGCATGAAGAGGAACACGAAGAGAGGCAGGAGGGCGTTCAGAGCCACGGAGAGGACCAGGAAGCCCCTCAGGGTGACGCTCTCTGTGAGGCAGCAGAGAGGAGGGATCAGGGCACGATACATCACACGCTTTAATGAAGACGGAAGGAGGAGAGAGGATACGAGAGAGCAGTGCAAGTAATTCAACTCAATTTACACAAATATGATCTCAATGTGTTAAAGAAGGGATGAAAACGTACCTCTGCCTGATCCGTCTGTGAATGGAAACAAACAGAAAGACAGATGATTTAATCTGAGCGGAAATAATGGAAGAAAAGGCGGAAAAACAAAATCTAAATATTGGGAAATAGTGATCACTTTTAAATGTTGAAATGGGGAGGCTGTGGCTCAGTGGGTAGTGTGCTGGACTTGGAATCAGGGGGTACCAAGTTCGAGTCCCATTGCATGAATGTAATGTGATTAATTAAATGAGTCACAATTAACAAGACGAGGAGAGTGGAGGACACAGAGACACATGTCTACGAGTGTTTTAATTCACTTCCTGTTTATCCAGCTTCGGTTTAGAAGAGCTCCTTCATCACGTGTGATTTACTGTTCATCTAATCTTGTGTTATTTATCTTTGGGGCTGTGGGTCGACCGGCAAACATCAGGTCGTTTGAGGTCCTTTTCCACACTTTGAGACGTTTTAAAATCCCAACTCTCTGCCACTTTTAACCAACTATTAACTTTGGGATTCAGGGGGAAGCTTACCGAGTTTCACGCTCTCTGCTGAACTTGGATCTACGAGAAGATAGAAAATACACATCAGTACAATTTAGAAAAAAGGCATTCATTTCAGTTATTTTCAAGAAAAGCCTTGAAACGAGATATTTCACTTTGGAAATATGTCGATGCGTCCCAAGCTGTGTTTAGTGAAGGCTCACAAAAAGCCCAATCTGATGTTTCTGTACGCAGCGCACTGATTGGTTGTTGGGGAAACGTCTTGTTTCTTCCACTGTGAAACCATCTCTCCCCAGCAGCCAATCACTGAGCTGCTGACAGACTTTAAACCCGTTCTCTCTATTTGGACGAATAGAGTGGGGTCCTAAACCCAGAAAACACTTTTGGTTCTTTTTTGAATGAATTATATTAAGATTGGGTCAAATCGCCAAAAAGGGTTATTTACACGAACGATGAAGATATAAAAGCACAAATGATCCAAAACACATGACGAATTTAGCTGTGTGCGTCACTCTTTAGTGTCCCCTGGTCTCCAGTGCCTCACTCTTTAGTGTCCCCTGGTCTCCAGCTGTGTGCGTCACTCTTTAGTGTCCCCTGGTCTCCCAGCTGTGTGCGTCACTCTTTAGTGTCCCCTGGTCTCCAGCTGTGTGCGTCACTCTTTAGTGTCCCCTGGTCTCCAGCTGTGTGCGTCACTCTTTAGTGTCCCCTGGTCTCCAGTGCCTCACTCTTTAGTGTCCCCTGGTCTCCCAGCTGTGTGCGTCACTCTTTAGTGTCCCCTGGTCTCCAGCTGTGTGCGTCACTCTTTAGTGTCCCCTGGTCTCCCAGCTGTGTGCGTCACTCTTTAGTGTCCCCTGGTCTCCCAGCTGTGTGCGTCACTCTTTAGTGTCCCCTGGTCTCCCAGCTGTGTGCGTCACTCTTTAGTGTCCCCTGGTCTCCCGGCTGTCTGCGTCACTCTTTAGTGTCCCCTGGTCTCCAGCTGTGTGCGTCACTCTTTAGTGTCCCCTGGTCTCCAGCTGTGTGCATCACTCTTTAGTGTCCCCTGGTCTCCCGGCTTTGTGCGTCACTCTTTAGTGTCCCCTGGTCTCCCGGCTGTGTGCGTCACTCTTTAGTGTCCCCTGGTCTCCCAGCTGTGTGCGTCACTCTTTAGTGTCCCCTGGTCTCCCGGCTGTCTGCGTCACTCTTTAGTGTCCCCTGGTCTCCAGCTGTGTGCGTCACTCTTTAGTGTCCCCTGGTCTCCAGCTGTGTGCATCACTCTTTAGTGTCCCCTGGTCTCCCGGCTGTCTGCGTCACTCTTTAGTGTCCCCTGGTCTCCCAGCTGTGTGCGTCACTCTTTAGTGTCCCCTGGTCTCCCGGCTGTCTGCGTCACTCTTTAGTGTCCCCTGGTCTCCAGCTGTGTGCGTCACTCTTTAGTGTCCCCTGGTCTCCAGCTGTGTGCGTCACTCTTTAGTGTCCCCTGGTCTCCCGGCTGTCTGCGTCACTCTTTAGTGTCCCCTGGTCTCCAGCTGTGTGCGTCACTCTTTAGTGTCCCCTGGTCTCCAGCTGTGTGCATCACTCTTTAGTGTCCCCTGGTCTCCCGGCTGTGTGCGTCACTCTTTAGTGTCCCCTGGTCTCCCGGCTCTGTGCGTCACTCTTTAGTGTCCCCTGGTCTCCCGGCTGTGTGCGTCACTCTTTAGTGTCCCCTGGTCTCCCAGCTGTTTGCGTCACTCTTTAGTGTCCCCTGGTCTCCCGGCTGTGTGCGTCACTCTTTAGTGTCCCCTGGTCTCCCGGCTGTGTGCGTCACTCTTTAGTGTCCCCTGGTCTCCCAGCTGTGTGCGTCACTCTTTAGTGTCCCCTGGTCTCCCGGCTTTGTGCGTCACTCTTTAGTGTCCCCTGGTCTCCCGGCTGTGTGCGTCACTCTTTAGTGTCCCCTGGTCTCCCGGCTGTGTGCGTCACTCTTTAGTGTCCCCTGGTCTCCCGGCTTTGTGCGTCACTCTTTAGTGTCCCCTGGTCTCCCGGCTTTGTGCGTCACTCTTTAGTGTCCCCTGGTCTCCCGGCTTTGTGCGTCACTCTTTAGTGTCCCCTGGTCTCCCAGCTGTGTGCGTCACTCTTTAGTGTCCCCTGGTCTCCCGGCTGTCTGCGTCACTCTTTAGTGTCCCCTGGTCTCCAGCTGTGTGCGTCACTCTTTAGTGTCCCCTGGTCTCCAGCTGTGTGCATCACTCTTTAGTGTCCCCTGGTCTCCCGGCTGTGTGCGTCACTCTTTAGTGTCCCCTGGTCTCCCGGCTGTGTGCGTCACTCTTTAGTGTCCCCTGGTCTCCCGGCTGTGTGCGTCACTCTTTAGTGTCCCCTGGTCTCCCGGCTGTGTGCGTCACTCTTTAGTGTCCCCTGGTCTCCCGGCTGTGTGCGTCACTATTTAGTGTCCCCTGGTCTCCCAGCTGTGTGCGTCACTCTTTAGTGTCCCCTGGTCTCCCGGCATTGTGCGTCACTCTTTAGTGTCCCCTGGTCTCCCGGCTGTGTGCGTCACTCTTTAGTGTCCCCTGGTCTCCCGGCTGTGTGCGTCACTCTTTAGTGTCCCCTGGTCTCCCGGCTTTGTGCGTCACTCTTTAGTGTCCCCTGGTCTCCCGGCTGTGTGCGTCACTCTTTAGTGTCCCCTGGTCTCCCAGCTGTGTGCGTCACTCTTTAGTGTCCCCTGGTCTCCCAGCTGTGTGCGTCACTCATTAGTGTCCCCTGGTCTCCCAGCTGTGTGCGTCAGTCTTTAGTGTCCCCTGGTCTCCCAGCTGTGTGCGTCACTCTTTAGTGTCCCCTGGTCTCCAGCTGTGTGCGTCACTCTTTAGTGTCCCCTGGTCTCCCAGCTGTGTGCATCACTCTTTAGTGTCCCCTGGTCTCCCGGCTGTGTGCGTCACTCTTTAGTGTCCCCTGGTCTCCAGCTGTGTGCCTCACTCTTTAGTGTCCCCTGGTCTCCAGCTGTGTGCGTCACTCTTTAGTGTCCCCTGGTCTCCCAGCTGTGTGCGTCACTCTTTAGTGTCCCCTGGTCTCCCAGCTGTGTGCATCACTCTTTTGTGTCCCCTGGTCTCCCGGCTGTGTGCGTCACTCTTTAGTGTCCCCTGGTCTCCCGGCTGTGTGCGTCACTCTTTAGTGTCCCCTGGTCTCCCGGCTTTGTGCGTCACTCTTTATTGTCCCCTGGTCTCCCGGCTGTGTGCGTCACTCTTTAGTGTCCCCTGGTCTCCCAGCTGTGTGCGTCACTCTTTAGTGTCCCCTGGTCTCCCAGCTGTGTGCATCACTCATTAGTGTCCCCTGGTCTCCCAGCTGTGTGCGTCACTCTTTAGTGTCCCCTGGTCTCCAGCTGTGTGCGTCACTCTTTAGTGTCCCCTGGTCTCCAGCTGTGTGCGTCACTCTTTAGTGTCCCCTGGTCTCCAGCTGTGTGCGTCACTCTTTAGTATCCCCTGGTCTCCAGCTGTGTGCGTCACTCTTTAGTGTCCCCTGGTCTCCAGCTGTGTTCGTCACTCTTTAGTGTCCCCTGGTCTCCCAGCTTTGTGCGTCACTCTTTAGTGTCCCCTGGTCTCCAGCTGTGTGCGTCACTCTTTAGTGTCCCCTGGTCTCCAGCTGTGTGCGTCACTCTTTAGTGTCCCCTGGTCTCCCAGCTTTGTGCGTCACTCTTTAGTGTCCCCTGGTCTCCCAGCTTTGTGCGTCACTCTTTAGTGTCCCCTGGTCTCCGTTGTGTTTTGAGCTTCTTGCAGCGTCTTGTATTTGCAGCGTTTCAATGGGACACGGCTGGCTTGAGCGATCCACTTGATAACCCACGTCGTAGGACCGTTTAGCGAGAGCGCGTATGTTTTGGATTAGGCCAACCGGCTAACTCAAACATATCCAGGTTAGGTTGAACCAGCTTCGTAGTACAGGCCCCTGGTCTCCGTTGTGTTCTGAGCTTCTTGCAGCGTTTGGTTTCTGCAGCTTTTAGTAAACGCTGCCATGTCTCCTCAAGCTGCTGGATGTTCCCTAAACGCTGCCATGTCTCCTCAAGCTGCTGGATGTTCCCTAAACGCTGCCATGTCTCCTCAAGCTGCTGGATGTTCCCTAAACGCTGCCATGTCTCCTCAAGCTGCTGGATGTTCTCTAAACGCTGCATGTCTCCTCAAGCTGCTGGATGTTCTCTAAACGCTGCCATGTCTCCTCAAGCTGCTGGATGTTCTCTAAACGCTGCCATGTCTCCTCAAGCTGCTGGATGTTCTCTAAACGCTGCCATGTCTCCTCAAGCTGCTGGATGTTCTCTAAACGCTGCCATGTCTCCTCAAGCTGCTGGATGTTCTCTAAACGCTGCCATGTCTCCTCAAGCTGCTGGATGTTCTCTAAACGCTGCCATGTCTCCTCAAGCTGCTGAATGTTCTCTAAACGCTGCCATGTCTCCTCAAACTGCTGGATGTTCTCTAATCGCTGCCATGTCTCCTCAAGCTGCTGGATGTTCTCTAAACGCTGCCATGTCTCCTCAAGCTGCTGGATGTTCTCTAAACGCTGCCATGTCTCCTCAAGCTGCTGGATGTTCTCTAAACGCTGCCATGTCTCCTCAAGCTGCTGGATGTTCTCTAAACGCTGCCATGTCTCCTCAAGCTGCTGAATGTTCTCTAAACGCTGCCATGTCTCCTCAAGCTGCTGGATGTTCTCTAAACGCTGCCATGTCTCCTCAAGCTGCTGGATGTTCTCTAAACGCTGCCATGTCTCCTCAAGCTGCTGGATGTTCTCTAAAAGCTGCATGTGTTCTCAAGTTGCTGGATGTTCTCTAAACGCTGCCATGTCTCCTCAAGCTGCTGGATGTTCTCTAAACGCTGCCATGTCTCCTCAAGCTGCTGGATGTTCTCTAAAAGCTGCCATGTCTCCTCAAGCTGCTGGATGTTCTCTAAACGCTGCCATGTCTCCTCAAGCTGCTGGATGTTCTCTAAACGCTGCCATGTCTCCTCAAGCTGCTGGATGTTCTCTAAACGCTGCCATGTCTCCTCAAGCTGCTGGATGTTCTCTAAACGCTGCCATGTCTCCTCAAGCTGCTGGATGTTCTCTAAACGCTGCCATGTCTCCTCAAGCTGCTGGATGTTCTCTAAACGCTGCCATGTCTCCTCAAGCTGCTGGATGTTCTCTAAACGCTGCCATGTCTCCTCAAGCTGCTGGATGTTCTCTAAACGCTGCCATGTCTCCTCAAGTTGCTGGATGTTCTCTAAACGCTGCCATGTCTCCTCAAGCTGCTGGATGTTCTCTAAACGCTGCCA
>JAPTMU010000060.1:673686-678686 GCA_028583405.1 Pogonophryne albipinna | reverse complement strand
ATGTTCAGGTGTATATCAGTATGTAGTGTATCTACTTTAAAGAGTCCTCTCCTGCTGATGTTCAGGTGTATATCAGTGTGTAGTGTCTCTACTTTAAAGAGTCCTCTCCTGCTGATGTTCAGGTGTATATCAGTATGTAGTGTCTCTGCTTCAAAGAGTCCTCTCCTGCTGATGTTCAGGTGTATATCAGTATGTAGTGTCTCTACTTTAAAGAGTCCTCTCCTGCTGATGTTCAGGTGTATATCAGTATGTAGTGTCTCTACTTTAAAGAGTCCTCTCCTGCTGATGTTCAGGTGTATATCAGTGTGTAGTGTCTCTACTTTAAAGAGTCCTCTCCTGCTGATGTTCAGGTGTATATCAGTATGTAGTGTCTCTACTTTAAAGAGTCCTCTCCTGCTGATGTTCAGGTGTATATCAGTATGTAGTGTCTCTACTTTAAAGAGTCCTCTCCTGCTGATGTTCAGGTGTATATCAGTATGTAGTGTCTCTACTTTAAAGAGTCCTCTCCTGCTGATGTTCAGGTGTATATCAGTATGTAGTATCTCTACTTTAAAGAGTCCTCTCCTGCTGATGTTCAGGTGTATATCAGTATGTAGTGTCTCTACTTTAAAGAGTCCTCTCCTGCTGATGTTCAGGTGTATATCAGTATGTAGTGTCTCTACTTTAAAGAGTCCTCTCCTGCTGATGTTCAGGTGTATATCAGTATGTAGTGTCTCTACTTTAAAGAGTCCTCTCCTGCTGATGTTCAGGTGTATATCAGTATGTAGTGTCTCTACTTTAAAGAGTCCTCTCCTGCTGATGTTCAGGTGTATATCAGTATGTAGTGTCTCTACTTTAAAGAGTCCTCTCCTGATGATGTTCAGGTGTATATCAGTTTGTAGTGTCTCTACTTTAAAGAGTCCTCTCCTGATGATGTTCAGGTGTATATCAGTATGTAGTGTCTCTACTTTAAAGAGTCCTCTCCTGCTGATGTTCAGGTGTATATCAGTGTGTAGTGTCTCTACTTTAAAGAGTCCTCTCCTGATGATGTTCAGGTGTATATCAGTATGTAGTGTATCTACTTTAAAGAGTCCTCTCCTGCTGATGTTCAGGTGTATATCAGTGTGTAGTGTCTCTACTTTAAAGAGTCCTCTCCTGCTGATGTTCAGGTGTATATCAGTATGTAGTGTCTCTGCTTCAAAGAGTCCTCTCCTGCTGATGTTCAGGTGTATATCAGTATGTAGTGTCTCTACTTTAAAGAGTCCTCTCCTGCTGATGTTCAGGTGTATATCAGTATGTAGTGTCTCTACTTTAAAGAGTCCTCTCCTGCTGATGTTCAGGTGTATATCAGTGTGTAGTGTCTCTACTTTAAAGAGTCCTCTCCTGCTGATGTTCAGGTGTATATCAGTATGTAGTGTCTCTACTTTAAAGAGTCCTCTCCTGCTGATGTTCAGGTGTATATCAGTATGTAGTGTCTCTACTTTAAAGAGTCCTCTCCTGCTGATGTTCAGGTGTATATCAGTATGTAGTGTATCTACTTTAAAGAGTCCTCTCCTGCTGATGTTCAGGTGTATATCAGTATGTAGTGTCTCTACTTTAAAGAGTCCTCTCCTGCTGATGTTCAGGTGTATATCAGTATGTAGTGTCTCTACTTAAAGAGTCCTCTCCTGCTGATGTTCAGGTGTATATCAGTATGTAGTGTCTCTACTTTAAAGAGTCCTCTCCTGCTGATGTTCAGGTGTATATCAGTATGTAGTGTCTCTACTTTAAAGAGTCCTCTCCTGCTGATGTTCAGGTGTATATCAGTGTGTAGTGTCTCTTACTTTAAAGAGTCCTCTGCTGATGTTCAGGTGTATATCAGTATGTAGTGTTACTTAAGAGTCCTCTCCTGCTGATGTTCAGGTGTATATCAGTATGTAGTGTCTCTACTTTAAGAGTCCTCTCCTGCGATGTTCGGTGTATATCAGTATGTAGTGTCTCTACTTTAAAGAGTCCTCTCCTGCTGATGTTCAGGTGTATATCAGTATGTTAGTATTCTCCTACTTAAAGAGTCCCTCCTGCTGATGTTCAGGTGTATATCAGTATGTAGTGGTCTCTACTTTAAAGAGTCCTCTCCTGCTGATGTTCAGGTGTATATCAGATGTAGTGTCTCTACTTTAAAGAGTCCTCTCCTGCTGATGTTCAGGTGTATATCAGTATGTAGTGTCTCTACTTTAAAGAGTCCTCTCCTGCTGATGTTCAGGTGTATATCAGTATGTAGTGTCTCTACTTTAAAGAGTCCTCTCCTGCTGATGTTCAGGTGTATATCAGTATGTAGTGTCTCTACTTTAAAGAGTCCTCTCCTGCTGATGTTCAGGTGTATATCAGTATGTAGTGTCTCTACTTTAAAGAGTCCTCTCCTGCTGATGTTCAGGTGTATATCAGTATGTAGTGTCTCTACTTTAAAGAGTCCTCTCCTGCTGATGTTCAGGTGTATATCAGTATGTAGTGTCTCTACTTTAAAGAGTCCTCTCCTGCTGATGTTCAGGTGTATATCAGTATGTAGTGTCTCTACTTTAAAGAGTCCTCTCCTGCTGATGTTCAGGTGTATATCAGTATGTAGTGTCTCTACTTTAAAGAGTCCTCTCCTGCTGATGTTCAGGTGTATATCAGTATGTAGTGTCTCTACTTTAAAGAGTCCCTCTCCTGCTGATGTTCAGGTGTATATCAGTATTGTAGTGTCTCTACTTTAAAGAGTCCTCTCCTGCTGATGTTCAGGTGTATATCAGTATGTAGTGTCTCTACTTTAAAGAGTCCTCTCCTGCTGATGTTCAGGTGTATATCAGTATGTAGTGTCTCTACTTTAAAGAGTCCTCTCCCTGCTGATGTTCCAGGTGTATATCAGTATGTAGTGTCCTCTACTTTAAAGAGTCCTCTCCTGCTGATGTTCAGGTGTATATCAGTATGTTAGTGTCTCTACTTAAAGAGTCCTCTCCTGCTGATGTTCAGGTGTATATCAGTATGTAGTGTCTCTACTTTAAAGAGTCCTCTCCTGCTGATGTTCAGGTGTATATCAGTATGTAGTGTCCTCTACTTTAAAGAGTCCTCTCCTGCTGATGTTCAGGTGTATATCAGTATGTAGTGTCTCTACTTTAAAGAGTCCTCTCCTGCTGATGTTCAGGTGTATATCAGTATGTAGTGTCTCTACTTTAAAGAGTCCTCTCCTGCTGATGTTCAGGTGTATATCAGTATGTAGTGTCTCTACTTTAAAGAGTCCTCTCCTGCTGATGTTCAGGTGTATATCAGTATGTAGTGTCTCTACTTTAAAGAGTCCTCTCCTGCTGTATGTTCAGGTGTATATCAGTATGTAGTGTCTCTACTTTAAAGAGTCCTCTCCTGCTGATGTTCAGGTGTATATCAGTATGTAGTGTCTCTACTTAAAGAGTCCTCTCCTGCTGATGTTCAGGTGTATATCAGTATGTAGTGTCTCTACTTTAAAGAGTCCTCTCCTGCTGATGTTCAGGTGTATATCAGTATGTAGTGTCTCTACTTTAAAGAGTCCTCTCCTGCTGATGTTCAGGTGTATATCAGTATGTAGTGTCTCTACTTTAAAGAGTCCTCTCCTGCTGATGTTCAGGTGTATATCAGTATGTAGTGTCTCTACTTTAAAGAGTCCTCTCCTGCTGATGTTCCAGGTGTATATCAGTATGTAGTGTCTCTACTTTAAAGAGTCCTCTCCTGCTGATGTCAGGTGTATATCAGTATGTAGTGTCTCTCTACTTTAAAGAGTCCTCTCCTGCTGATGTTCAGTGTATATCAGTATGTAGTGTCTCTACTTTAAAGAGTCCTCTCCTGCTGATGTTCAGGTGTATATCAGTATGTAGTGTCTCTAACTTTAAAGAGTCCTCTCCTGCTGATGTTCAGGTGTATATCAGTATGTAGTGTCCTCTACTTAAAGAGTCCTCTCCTGCTGATGTTCAGGTGTAATCTCAGTATGTAGTGTCTCTACTTTAAAGAGTCCTCTCCTGCTGATGTTCGGTGTATATCAGTATGTAGTGTCTCTACTTTAAAGAGTCCTCTCCTGCCGATGTCAGGTGTATATCAGTATGTAGTGCTCTACTTTAAAGAGTCCTCTCCTGCTGATGTCCAGGTGTATATCAGTATGTAGTGTCTCTACTTTAAAGAGTCCTCTCCTGCTGATGTTCAGGGTATATCAGTATGTAGTGTCTCTACTTTAAAGAGTCCTCTCTGCTGATGTTCAGGTGTATATCGTGTGAGTGTCTCTACTTTAAAGAGTCCTCTCCTGCTGATGTTCAGGTGTATATCAGTATGTAGTGTCTCTACTTTAAAGAGTCCTCTCCTGCTGATGTTCAGGTGTATATCAGTATGTAGTGTCTCTACTTAAAGAGTCCTCTCCTGCTGATGTTCAGGTGTATATCAGTAGTAGTGTCTCTACTTTAAAGAGTCCTCTCCTGCTGATTCAGGTGTATATCAGTATGTAGTGTCTCTACTTTAAAGAGTCCTCTCCTGCTGATGTCCAGGTGTATACAGTATGTAGTGTCTCTACTTTAAAGGAGTCCTCTCCTGCTGATGTCCAGGTGTATATCAGTATGTAGTGTCTCTACTTTAAGAGTCCTCTCCTGCTGATGTTCAGGTGTATATCAGTATGTAGTGTCTCTACTTTAAAGAGTCCTCTCCTGCTGATGTTCAGGTGTATGTCAGTATGTAGTGTCTCTACTTTAAAGAGTCCTCTCCTGCCGATGTTCAGGTGTATATCAGTATGTAGTGTCTCTACTTTAAAGAGTCCTCTCCTGCTGATGTCAGGTGTATATCAGTATGTAGTGTCTCTACTTTAAAGAGTCCTCTGCTGATGTTCAGGTGTATATCAGTACGTAGTGTCTCTACTTTAAAGAGTCCTCTCCTGCTGATGTTCAGGTGTATATCAGTACGTAGTGTCTCTACTTTAAAGAGGTCCTCTCCTGCTGATGTGTTCAGGTGTATGTCAGTATGTAGTGTCTCTACTTTTAAAGAGTCCTCTCTGC
>JAPTMU010000060.1:663751-672686 GCA_028583405.1 Pogonophryne albipinna | reverse complement strand
CCTGCTGATGGTCAGGTGTATATCAGTATGTAGTGTCTCTACTTTAAAGAGTCCTCTCCTGATGATGTTCAGGTGTATATCAGTATGTAGGTCTCTACTTTAAAGAGTCCTCTCCTGCTGATGTCAGGTGTATATCAGTATGTAGTGTCTCTACTTTAAAGAGTCCTCTCCTGCTGATGTCAGGTGTATATCAGTATGTAGTGTCTCTACTTTAAAGAGTCCTCTCCTGCTGATGTTCAGGTGTATATCAGTATGTAGTGTCTCTACTTTAAAGAGTCCTCTCCTGCTGATGTTCAGGTGTATATCAGTATGTAGTGTCTCTACTTTAAAGAGTCCTCTCCTGCTGATGTTCAGGTGTATATCAGTATGTAGTGTCTCTACTTTAAAGAGTCCTCTCCTGCTGATGTTCAGGTGTATATCAGTATGTAGTGTCTCTACTTTAAAGAGTCCTCTCCTGCTGATGTTCAGGTGTATATCAGTATGTAGTGTCTCTACTTTAAAGAGTCCTCTCCTGCTGATGTTCAGGTGTATATCAGTATGTAGTGTCTCTACTTTAAAGAGTCCTCTCCTGCTGATGTTCAGGTGTATATCAGTATGTAGTGTCTCTACTTTAAAGAGTCCTCTCCTGCTGATGTTCAGGTGTATATCAGTATGTAGTGTCTCTACTTTAAAGAGTCCTCTCCTGCTGATGTTCAGGTGTATATCAGTATGTAGTGTCTCTACTTTAAAGAGTCCTCTCCTGCTGATGTTCAGGTGTATATCAGTATGTAGTGTCTCTACTTTAAAGAGTCCTCTCCTGCTGATGTTCAGGTGTATATCAGTATGTAGTGTCTCTACTTTAAAGAGTCCTCTCCTGCTGATGTTCAGGTGTATATCAGTATGTAGTGTCTCTACTTTAAAGAGTCCTCTCCTGCTGATGGTCAGGTGTATATCAGTATGTAGTGTCTCTACTTTAAAGAGTCCTCTCCTGCTGATGGTCAGGTGTATATCAGTATGTAAGTGTCTCTACTTTAAAGAGTCCTCTCCTGCTGATGGTCAGGTGTATATCAGTATGTAGTGTCTCTACTTAAAGAGTCCTCTCCTGCTGATGTTCAGGTGTATATCAGTATGTAGTGTCTCTACTTTAAAGAGTCCTCTCCTGCTGATGTTCAGGTGTATATCAGTATGTAGTGTCTCTACTTTAAAGAGTCCTCTCCTGCTGATGTTCAGGTGTATATCAGTATGTAGTGTCTCTACTTTAAAGAGTCCTCTCCTGCTGATGTTCAGGTGTATATCAGTATGTAGTGTCCTCTACTTAAAGAGTCCTCTCCTGCTGATGTTTCAGGTGTATATCAGTAGGAGTGTCTCTACTTTAAAGAGTCCTCTCCTGCTGATGTTCAGGTGTATATCAGTATGTAGTGTCTCTACTTTAAAGAGTCCTCTCCTGCTGATGTTCAGGTGTATATCAGTATGTAGTGTCTCTAATTTAAAGAGTCCTCTCCTGCTGATGTTCAGGTGTATATCAGTATGTAGTGTCTCTACTTTAAAGAGTCCTCTCCTGCTGATGTTCAGGTGTATATCAGTATGTAGTGTCTCTACTTTAAAGAGTCCTCTCCCTGCTGATCTTCACCAACCTTCTCCTCACTTTCTATCAATAGTGTCTCTGAGTTAAAGCAAAAACTGAAAAATAAAGAAAGTTTCTGGTTTGTTTTGTGAATCATGTCAAACACTTTTTATACTTCTTGCAGGTGAACCAAATCATGATGATGAGAACTGTGTTTTCATGAACATGATTACTCACAAATGGAATGACGCTCAATGCATCAGAGAGTTCAGTTTCTTGTGTTCCGATGAGACTCTGGTTCTGGTGAAGGAGAGGAAGACGTGGGATCAGGCTTTGAGGCACTGCAGGCTTCTGGAGGCTGAAAACCCAAATGAGCCAGTGGACCTCACCTGCAACTACCCGCTACGACCTGGCCTCCGTGCGCACTGAGGACGACCGCGCCTACGCACCGCCTGAGGGCTGGAGAGGCTTCCACTGACCAGGTGACGGAGCTTTCTACACAGGACTTTGTGTTTTAGAGCAACTCCTCCTGTGTGTTGACATTTTGCACACTGACATTTTGTTCTAAGGCTGTCAGCGTTAACACTCGATCTTCATCTGGAAACCTTAAGGAGTTTAGAAAAGAAAACACTAATGAATCCAGTTATCCAGCCTCCTATAAAGCTAGCATGGAATCACAGTGTGAGTACTACCATACGAAGTATATGTGTAGTACACATTATACAGAGGGCGATCACAGTGTGATACTACCATACCAGTAATATGTTGTAGTACACATTATACAGAGGGCGATCCAGTGTGAATACCATCATTACGAGTATATGTGTAGCACACATTATACAGAGGGCGATCACAGTGTGAATACTACCATACGTACACATTATACAGAGGGCGATCACAGTGTGAATACTACCATACGAGTATATGTGTACACATTATACAGAGGGCGATCACAGTGTGAATACTACCATACGTATATGTGTAGTACACATTATACAGAGGGCGATCACAGTGTGAATACTACCATACGAGTATATGTGTAGTACACATTATACAGAGGGCGATCACAGTGAATACTACCATACGAGTATATGTGTAGTACACATTATACAGAGGGCGATCACAGTGTGAATACTACCATACAGTATATGTGTAGTACACATTATACAGAGGGCGATCACAGTGTGAATACTACCATACGAGTATATGTGTAGTACACATTATACGAGGGCGATCACAGTGTGAATACTACCATACGAGTATATGTGTAGTACACATTATACAGAGGGCGATCACAGTGAATACTACCATACCAGTATATGTGTAGTACACATTATACAGAGGGCGATCACAGTGTGAATACTACCATACGAGTATATTGTGTAGCACACATTAACAGAGGCGATACAGTGTGAATACTACCATACGAGTATAGTGGAGTACACATTATACAGAGGGCGATCACAGTATGAATACTACCATACGAGTATATGTGTAATACACATTATACAGAGGGCGATCACAGTGTGAGTACTACCATACCAGTATATGTGTAGTACACATTATACAGAGGGCGATCACAGTGTGAATACTACCATACGAGTATATGTGTAGTACACATTATACAGAGGGCGATCACAGTATGAATACTACCATACGAGTATATGTGTAATACACATTATACAGAGGGCGATCACAGTGTGAGTACTACCATACCAGTATATGTGTAGTACACATTATACAGAGGGCGATCACAGTATGAATACTATACCATATACGAGTATGGTGTGTAGTACACATTATAACAGAGGGCGATCACAGTATGAATACTACCATACGAGTATATGTGTAGTACACATTACACAGAGGGCGATCACAGTATGATACTACCATACGAGTATATGTGTAGTACACATTATACAGAGGGCGATCACAGTGTGAATACTACCATACGAGTATATGTGTAGTACACATTATACAGAGGGCGATCACAGTATGAATACTACCATACGAGTATATGTGTAGTACACATTATACAGAGGGCGATCACAGTGTGAATACTACCATACGAGTATATGTGTAGTACACATTATACAGAGGGCGATCACAGTGTGAATACTACCATACAGTATATGTGTAGTACACATTATACAGAGGGCGATCACAGTATGAATACTACCATACGAGTATATGTGTAGTACACATTATACGAGGGCGATCACAGTGTGAATACTACCATACGAGTATATGTGTAGTACACATTATACAGAGGGCGATCACAGTGTGAATACTACCATACGAGTATATGTGTAGTACACATTATACGAGGGCGATCACAGTGTGAATACTACCATACGAGTATATGTGTAGTACACATTATACAGAGGGCGATCACAGTGTGAATACTACCATACAGTATATGTGTAGTACACATTATACGAGGGCGATCACAGTATGAATACTACCATACGAGTATATGTGTAGTACACATTATACGAGGGCGATCACAGTGTGAATACTACCATACCAGTATATGTGTAGTACACATTATACGGAGGGCGATCACAGTGAATACTACCATACGAGTATATGTGTAGTACACATTATACGGAGGGCGATCACAGTGAATACTACCATACCAGTATATGTGTAGTACACATTATACAGAGGGCGATCACAGTGAATACTACCATACCAGTATATGTGTAGTACACATTATACAAGGGCGATCACAGTATGAATACTACCATACGAGTATATGTGTAGTACACATTATACGGAGGGCGATCACAGTGTGAATACTACCATACGAGTATATGTGTAGTACACATTATACGGAGGGCGATCACAGTGTGAATACTACCATACCAGTATATGTGTAGTACACATTATACGGAGGGCGATCACAGGGTGAATACTACCATACGAGTATATGTGTAGTACACATTATACAGAGGGCGATCACAGGGTGAATACTACCATACCAGTATATGTGTAGTACACATTATACGGAGGGCGATCACAGTATGAATACTACCATACGAGTATATGTGTAGTACACATTATACGGAGGGCGATTACAGCAGCGTTGCCGATGCTTTAGCTTAGTGTCGGTTAATTGTCAGAGTTCATTCCAGTAACTCAGGAATCATGCTCTAATAAAGCTCCTTTATTACAACACAATGACTACATTTTAAATCCACTGACTCCACACATGCATGGTCCTTGTTCAATAAAGACGTGTGTACATGAATATCTCACCTCTCTGCTAAATGTGGTCAGGTGTGGACGGGCCTGCGCTTCCTGGCGGGTCAGTGGTTCTGGACGGGCGATGGAGAAGCCGTGCAGGATGTGGACGAGGAGATGCAATGTGGCCGGACTCAGAGTTTCTGTGGCGTCCTGGTGAAGAACAGCACCAAGCGCTACGAGACGGAGGACTGCAGCAAGAAGCTAAACTTCCTCTGTTACAGGAAACCTTGAAACAATCAATGTGTAGAAAAGCTCTTCTCCCTCTTCTCAGGTTCAGGTTGTATTGATGTGATTACTGTAGGCTAGCTCAACTAGGTGTGGACTGTCCTTTCTATTGTTTAATCAACTGTAATAGAGGTTTATGGATGATATATTCTTTCTCTGATATGAAGGAATGATCCTGTACAAAGGTCCACATATGTTCTAACATATTAAGGAAGTGATGTCCTTTTACTTGTATTATTAGTGTGTAAACTGAGTTTCCTGCATTATTACATTGCAGCTGTTCTTCACAGGAGGAGTTCCCCAGAGTCTGGATAGTTCATCAATGCATGTGTGCTATTTAGAAGAAAAGCATTCAGCCAGAAAACACTGGACTTTCATTTGGATGTGGAACAATCCTTTTCATAGGTTCAGTTTCAGATATATGATATGTATGTTCCCCTGCTGTGGGACTTAGAAAGGAATTCTGATTCTGATATATTTATACAAATAAAAGTTCTACATTGAGTTTTGTCATTATTGAATAAACTTCTAATAATTGATATCCCTGCTAGCTAGCTGAACTCCTCCTGAGTTTGATTGATTACATTTAAATGGATCCTCCATGAGCATCGTTCACTTTTCCTCAGTGTTTATCAGGGAGTTGATCTGAACCATGGGGTCACTTGACATCATGGCCACCAGGGGGCGCTATGAGGCTTCAGAAAACCTTCTCTCAGTGGGATGAGACTCTTTCCTGACTCGTTCAGCTTCATGGAGATCAAGCTGCAGACATGATCCACCAGCACCACGTGTTATTCACCATACCATGCAACATGAGTGTTTACGAGATTCAAGGGTTTTATTATCAGCAGCTGCAGTGTAGTGATGGCAAAGCACATCTTCAAGCTCCTCCAACAAAGCAACATATTATATATGGGACATAAGACAAACTATAAGTCTGCTGTGTCTGGGTATTTGAGGTGGACGTCCACTTCAAATACCCGAGATCCTGCAGTTATGTATTGGAAGTGGACATCCTCTCTGAAGTCACTACCGTGCATTGGAAGTGGGCGGCACACTCTGAAATGTACAGGACCGTATCTCAACGATGCATCGACACCAGGAGCCGTCACTCAGACTGTGCTATGCAGGACATCTGAAGATGTATTGATGTGAAAATGGAGACAATTGGACAATTTCAAATAGTTAGCGCTCTTGCAGGGCCTCCAAAGTAGAGGGACACGTGGGGATCACACCCACAAAGTGTGGGGGCCATGCACACCCGTTGACCCCATTGACACACTTAAAGGTCCCCTATCATACTGTTTCTCATCAGTACATCACAGGTCTCAGATATATCCAGAGCCTGTCTCTGATTGGCTGAAACACCAAACAGGTCATTGCAGCATTACCCATAATCCCCTCTGTTTCAGCCCTGTTTCCAAAGTGCTGATTCTCTGTCTGTTACTTTAGATGAAAATAAGGAGCCCCTCCCCACGCCCCTCTGAGAGACATTTGGTTACAAAGAACTCAATGGTGCTCTAGAGGAGATTCAGGTGATAAGGGGGGGGGGGGTTACCTTGGTTGCTGATTGGCTAATAGAGAACCGCAGTGACGCGTCCTAAAACCCGGATGTAAACTCCTTCCGGTTCCTTCGTCAAAAAGCAATGCAATTTCTCCATAGGGTTTAGGAAGATAGCTGGAAATCAGGTCTGTGGTTGAAACACATTTAAGAGACGGATCACGTTTTGTTCAGCCGGATAATCTCCACATGTCTATCCTACTTTTATAATTTTCTAATCATAAATCTAGTTGCAAAATGCTAACGTGATGCTATAAAGGAACTACAGCAGGGTCGCTGCTTCAACGTCACGCCAACTTCAGATCCATATTCAAACAGACTCTAGATGGAACGAGTTGAAGCGTTTGTTTGAACACTTTGCAGGAGGCAGGGACTTGCTTTCAAGCAGAACAGAAACTAACTTAGAGGAGTGTTTACGTGTTCGGCGTAATGACGTACAACGGCCTCCACGACTTCTGTAGTCCTATTCAGCCACTTGGTAACAACCATCGTTTCTCAGACACGTCAACTCTTCAGAAATCACCAGTGGGGTCTCTGCTGATGATTTAATGTCCTAGAACAAAACGTGATCCGTCTCTTCAATGTGTCTCAACCTCAGACCTTAGTTCAGATAGTTTCCTAAATCCTACGGAGAGATCCCATTGGCTCTGAGACCAGGGAACAGGAAGTGGTAAAAATGCTAACTTTCTTCCGGGTTTTAGGACGCGTCACTGCGGTTCTCTATCGTTACACAAGACAACACATCGTTATGACATCATCAAGTGGCCAAAATCTGATCAGCTCAGGTTTTTATAGAAATGGATCAAAAAGAGAGAGAATCTTTGTTTCTGAAACTTTCAGAGTGTCTTTCCACAGAGGGGACACATGAAGAAGAGGGGACACATGTTGATGTAGAAGAGACATGAAGAAGAGGGGACACATGTTGATGAAGAAGAGACATGAAGAAGAGGGGACACATGTTGGTGTAGAAGAGACATGGAGAAGAGGGGACACATGTTGATGTAGAAGAGACATGAAGAAGAGGGGACACATGTTGATGAAGAAGAGACATGAAGAAGAGGGGACACATGTTGATGAAGAAGAGACGTGAAGAAGAGGGGACACATGTTGATGTGGAAGAGACATGAAAAAGAGGGGACACATGTTGATGAAGAAGAGACATGAAGAAGAGGGGACACATGTTGATGTAGAAGAGACATGAAGAAGAGGGGACACATGTTGATGAAGAAGAGACATGAAGAAGAGGGGACACATGTTGGTGTAGAAGAGACATGGAGAAGAGGGGACACATGTTGATGTAGAAGAGACATGAAGAAGAGGGGACACATGTTGATGAAGAAGAGACATGAAGAAGAGGGGACACATGTTGATGAAGAAGAGACGTGAAGAAGAGGGGACACATGTTGATGTGGAAGAGACATGAAAAAGAGGGGACACATGTTGATGAAGAAGAGACATGAAGAAGAGGGGACACATGTTGATGTAGAAGAGACATGAGGAAGAGGGGACACATGTTGATGTAGAAGAGACATGAAGAAGAGGGGACACATGTTGATGTGGAAGAGACATGAAGAAGAGGGGACACATGTTGATGTGGAGACATGAAGAAGAGGGGACACATGTTGATGTAGAAGAGACATGAAGAAGAGGGGACACATGTTGATGTAGAAGAGACATGAAGAAGAGGGGACACATGTTGATGTAGAAGAGACATGAGGAAGAGGGGACACATGTTGATGTAGAAGAGACATGAAGAAGAGGGGACACATGTTGATGTAGAAGAGACATGAAGAAGAGGGGACACATGTTGATGTAGAAGAGACATGAAGAAGAGGGGACACATGTTGATGTAGAAGAGACATGAAGAAGAGGGGACACATGTTGATGTAGAAGAGACATGGAGAAGAGGGGACACATGTTGATGTAGAGGAGACATAGAGAAGAGACGACACATGTTGATGTAGAAGAGACATGAAGAAGAGGGGACACATGTTGATGTAGAAGAGACATGAAGAAGAGGGGACACATGTTGATGTAGAAGAGACATGAAGAAGAGGGACACATGTTGATGTAGAAGAGACATGAAGAAGAGGGGACACATGTTGATGTAGAAGAGACATGAAGAAGAGGGACACATGTTGATGTAGAAGAGACATGGAGAAGAGGGGACACATGTTGATGTAGAGGAGACATAGAGAAGAGGGGACACATGTTGATGTAGAAGAGACATGAAGAAGAGGGGACACATGTTGATGTAGAAGAGACATGAAGAAGAGGGGACACATGTTGATGTAGAAGAGACATGAAGAAGAGGGACACATGTTGATGTAGAAGAGACATGAAGAAGAGGGGACACA
>JAPTMU010000060.1:621251-661251 GCA_028583405.1 Pogonophryne albipinna | reverse complement strand
TGTGTGTGTGTGTGTGTAGGTGCTGTGTGTCCTCATAGTGTGTGTGTGTGTGTGTGTGTGTCCTCAGAGTGTGTGTAGGTGCTGTGTGTCCTCAGTGTGTGTGTGTGTGTGTGTGTGTGTGTGTGTGTGTATGTGCTGTGTGTCCTCATAGTGTGTGTGTAGGTGCTGTGTGTCCTCAGAGTGTGTGTGTGTGTGTGTAGGTGCTGTGTGTCCTCAGAGTGTGTGTGTAGGTGATGTGTGTCCTCAGAGTGTGTGTGTAGTTGCTGTGTGTCCTCAGAGTGTGTGTGTGTAGGTGTTGTGTGTCCTCAGAGTGCATGTGTAGGTGCTGTGTGTCCTCAGAGTGCATGTGTAGGTGTTGTGTGTCCTCAGAGTGCATGTGTAGGTGCTGTGTGTCCTCAGAGTGTGTGTGTAGGTGCTGTGTGTCCTCAGAGTGCTTGTGTAGGTGCTGTGTGTCCTCAGAGTGTGTGTGTGTGTGTGTGTGTGTGTGTGTGTGTGTGTGTGTGTGTGTGTGTAGGTGCTGTTTGTCCTCAGAGTGTGTGTAGGTGCTGTGTGTCCTCAGAGTGTGTGTGTGTGTGTCCTCAGAGTGTGTGTGTAGTTGCTGTGTGTCCTCCGAGTGTGTGTGTGTAGGTGCTGTGTGTCCTCAGAGTGTGTGTGTGTAGGTGCTGTGTGTCCTCAGAGTGTGTGTGTAGGTGCTGTGTGTCCTCAGAGTGTGTGTGTAGGTGTTGTGTGTCCTCAGAGTGTGTGTGTAGGTGTTGTGTGTCCTCAGAGTGTGTGTGTGTGTGTGTGTGTGTGTGTGATCTCAGTGTGTGTGTGTGTCCTCAGAGTTTGTGTGTGTGTGTGTCCTCAGAGTGTGTGTGTGTGCCCTCAGAGTGTGTGTGTGTCCTCAGAGTGTGTGTGTCCTCAGAGTGTGTGTGTGTCCTCAGAGTGTGTGTGTTACCTCAGAGAGTGTGTGTGTCCTCAGAGTGTGTGTGTGTCCTCAGAGTGTGTGTGTCCTCAGAGTGTGTGTGTGTCTTCAGAGTGTGTGTGTCCTCAGAGTGTGTGTGTGTCCTCAGAGTGTGTGTGTGTGTCCTCAGAGTGTGTGTGTGTGTCCTCAGAGTGTGTGTGTGTGTCCTCAGAGTGTGTGTGTGTGTCAGAGTGTGTGTGTGTGTCCTCAGAGTGTGTGTGTGTCCTCAGTGTGTGTGTGTATCCTCAGAGTGTGTGTGTCCTCAGAGTGTGTGTGTGTCCTCAGAGTGTGTGTCCTCAGAGTGTGTGTCCTCAGAGTGTGTGTGTCCTCAGAGTGTGTGTGTGTCCTCAGAGTGTGTGTGTCCTCAGAGTGTGTGTGTCCTCAGAGTGTGTGTGTGTCCTCAGAGTGTGTGTGTGTCCTCAGTGTGTGTGTGTATCCTCAGAGTGTGTGTGTCCTCAGAGTGTGTATGTGTCCTCAGAGTGTGTGTGTGTCCTCAGAGTGTGTGTGTGTCCTCAGAGTGTGTGTCCTCAGAGTGTGTGTCCTCAGAGTGTGTGTGTCCTCAGAGTGTGTGTGCAGCACAGAGGTAAAGGTCGGCAGCCTCCAGCCTCTGGGTGTTCAGAGAGGAGCTGAGCACCGTGGGCCGGCTCATGGAGACCCTGGAGGACTTAAAGGGGTCTTCGGGGTCTGTGAGGCCTGCATTCAGAGAGCACCAGCTGCAGACCCCCCTCAGAGAGCACCAGCTGCATACCCCCTCAGAGAGCACCAGCTGCAGACCCCCCTCAGAGAGCACCAGCTGCAGACCCCCCTCAGAGAGCACCAGCTGCAGACCCCCTCAGAGAGCACCAGCTGCAGACCCCCCTCAGAGAGCACCAGCTGCAGACCCTCCTCAGAGAGCACCAGCTGCAGACCCCCCTCAGAGAGCACCAGCTGCAGACCCCCCTCAGAGTGCACCAGCTGCAGACCCCCCTCAGAGAGCACCAGCTGCAGACCCTCCTCAGAGAGCACCAGCTGCAGACCCCCCTCAGAGAGCACCAGCTGCAGACCCCCCTCAGAGAGCACCAGCTGCAGACCCCCCTCAGAGAGCACCAGCTGCAGACCCCCCTCAGAGTGCACCAGCTGCAGACCCCCCTCAGAGAGCACCAGCTGCAGACCCCCCTCAGAGAGCACCAGCTGCAGACCCCCCTCAGAGAGCACCAGCTGCAGACCCCCCTCAGAGAGCACCAGCTGCAGACCCCCCTCAGAGAGCACCAGCTGCAGACCCCCCTCAGAGAGCACCAGCTGCAGACCCCCCTCAGAGAGCACCAGCTGCAGACCCCCCTCAGAGAGCACCACCTGCAGACCCCCCTCAGAGAGCACCAGCTGCAGACCCCCCTCAGAGAGCACCAGCTGCAGACCCCCCTCAGAGAGCACCAGCTGCAGACCCCCCTCAGAGAGCACCAGCTGCAGACCCCCCTCAGAGAGCACCAGCTGCTGGAGGAGAGGGAAGGTAGAGACAGAGCAGAGAGAGGAGCTCCATCTGATCCTCCGTGGCGTCTCCGCCCTCACTTCCTGTTTCCTGTTTCCTGTTTCCTGTTTCCTGTTCACCTGCACGCTGCGGCTCATCGGATCAGTGTGTGCTTTTCAGTTTGGGTTTTCTACTGTCTTGTGTTTTATTTTGTTTCTCATGAGAGTTTTTATGAGTATGCTTGTATTGTCTTGGTTTTGTCTAAATGTGTTCATGTTGCTTCTGAGACATGTGTTGACGGACAGCTCTGTTGTTTTTAAATGTGCTTTATAAAGTCGGTTTGGATCCTGCTAACGAGCGCCTTCTCTTCAGACCGAGAGCGACTGCCATCGATCTGCGTTTCTCAACTCAGAATAAATCCGTTCAGTGGGCCGGTCAGGGGTTCTCAAATGGGGGTACGCGGACCCCTAGGGGTACGTTGGAGTACTGCAGGGGGTACGTGAGATTTATTTTATGTTAATAAAAAAAAAAAAAGATAAATAAACCAATTTTAGGAAAAGTAATGAAGTTTGAGCAGTGTGGGTTTTATATGAACAGAGTTTCACATATTTTAAAACACTAAGTGTAATAACTGCAGTTTGCCTCCCTGTCAGAATGACGAAGCTCTCAGTGAAGCTCGAGCCCATGTTTCACTACATTGAACAACTTATTAAAAAGATCAGTTCAATGTAACTAATGTCGTCTCAGTGTTATTGCTTGATGTTAAAATTGGTTTGCCATGAATTTAGTGATGGATTGTAAACATTTGAAATGTAGCATTTAAGTGTTTCTCAGTTACTGTTGTTAATAAATCAGACCCTGATGGTGCAGCGCTGTGCTCTACCTCTTTATAGGCTTGTTGTCCCTAACAAATAGTTTCTGCGCTGATCAGGGGGGACTTGGCTGAATTTCTTTTTCAAAGGGGGAACATTATTGAAAAAGGTTTGAGAATCACTGATCTAGGTCATCTTGCAAAGCGCCGTAACGGCCCAGTCCACACGGCGGCGTGCGTTGCAGCTTCAACGCTTCTGCCCGTTCACTTTGAATGGGGTGACGTCACGCTTTGCCTCCGTTGCTCGCACTGAAAGTTCAGAAAAGTTCAACTTATCAAGCGTCGACGGAAGCGCCAGCCAATCAAATCATATGCCAGTACAAGCTCTAGCCCAGTGTTTCTCAAACTTTTTCAAACCAAGGACACTTAACCAATAAAAAAACACTCGCGGACCACCTAACTCCACAAATATCAAAAATCACATCGTTTTTCTAGAACAGATTATAAATCGCCTGAAAATGGTACAAACAAGTGGCAGCATGTGTGATGAAGGTGTTGTGCTGGGCTATATCAGGCAATCAAAAGTGAAACTTAAGCTCGCTCCATTGTGGAGATATTCCCACGAGAGTGCGGAAAACTTAAATGTATTTATTTATTTCAAATGTGAAATGTTACCAATATACACGCGGACCACTAGGGGGCGCTCACGCACCACCAGTGGTCCGCGGACCACACTTTGAGAAGCACTGCTCTAGCCAATCAAACCGTGTGCGGGAGATTAATGTGATTGGTTGTTGGTTGCGCACCAGACACGCCCACCGGCAAGCTTCAACGCGACGGAACCGCGTGGACGCACCGTAAGCCGTATCAGTGTATGCTTTTAAATTGGGGTTTTCTATTTTCTTGTGTTCTATATTCCTTCTCATGTATGAGAGTTTTTAAGACATGCACTAACACCTGTGAATACACTACAGGAGAGGAAGAGGGCCTCTAGACAGCTGTCTATCTTTCTGTCATTATCTCCCCCCCCCTGTTATCTGACCTCCTGCAGGTGGTTTCTGCAGGTTTTCACACTAATGTTTTTGTCGGGGACTTTGTGGGTTTGTATCGCGGGGCGACGAGAGGCTGCACAGAAGTAATGCCCGCTGTGTGAGGGACGCTCATGTTAAAGAAACCCTGGAAAGGCTTCTCAACCACTTTAGTGCATCTGGTGAAGCCGATCAGCTGCAGAGAGGTTTCCCCTGGAGGCCGGAGGAACCACAGCGTGGAGTCGAAGCCGTTGATGCTGTGTCTGCAGCTCAGCTTCACCTCCGTCAGAACCACGGCTGGAGACTGAAACACATCTGGAGACACTCCTGCAGCCGGGAGACAAACATCATGAGAGTCATTTCATCTATGATCAACTGTAAAGTGTTGAAGCAGAAATGAATAACCCACCTTTGACCCAGAGGAGTGGGATAATTATCACAATATAAGTGCAGCGCATGTTGAAGACTCTCCTCTGTGTGTTCAGGAAGTGGAAGTGATGTGTTGCATCTCGTGAGGAAGAAGAAGGTTTAACGTCAAAGGCAGGATGTCTGATACGCTGAGAAGGCAGAAGAAGATACATGTTTATCACTGCCACACATTTCTAAATGCTGCGTGTTGTCAAGTTGCTGAGGATGATTCTTCAAGTGGAACATTTGTGTTTCTATATCTGCATCCTTTCTGTTGGCCACCGTAGTTAGACCTCTTATGAACTAACACCTGTGAAACTCCAATAATGAAAACCCAAATAAACATCAAACATCAAGAATCGGACAACAACTTAAAGAAAACCAGAAGTTAAATTCATGCAGGACAAATCAAAAGGATACGACACAGGTGGGAGGGCAGAGGAACTCAGGTGAACACAGTCAGGTGATCAACCAGGGCCCTTTCTCATTTCTCTAACTCCCCTCCTCGACTCCTATCCTCGACTCCTATCCTCGAGACTTAGTCCTGCCCACAGGAGATGCGAGCCGAGGAGCCGAGGAGGGGAACCGAGGAGAGAGGAGGGGAGCCGAGGAGAGAGGAGGGGAACCGAGGAGAGAGGAGGGGAAGCAGCAGGCGGATAGAGAAATGAGAACTCTTCTCCTCTGAGCGGTCATTTTAAAGAGACGTCCATTAATGATGACAGGAGGCACAGCAGCCCTCTGTCTGATGGACAGATGAGTTCATGACCACTTCTTGACTTACTTTGATTCATTCACAGTGCGGTGTCATGAGACAATAACAGGCTACAGATGAGGACACACACACACACACACACATATATATATATATATATATGTATATATTTATATACATATATATACAATTTCAGAATCAAACAGAGCACTCTCATAATAACGTAACACTATCAGAGACTGGATATATCCCCCCCCCCCCCCCCTCTCTGGTCGCTACAATGAGGAAAATAAATGACGGGCCAAAAGTTTTATTTACAAGTATTAAAAGTAAGCAGAGGACACCAAACCAACTGAGACCTGTCTGTCCGCTGCATCTACACACACACTGTACCACACACACACTGTACCACACACACGCACCTACAGTTAACAGCCGTTGTGTATTTTATTGTGAAGCACTAAATGGTCTTAGAAACATCTGGACTCTTTGTTTGTAGATATCTACTAAACTACAGCAAAGAGAGTAGGCCTGTTCTACTGAGTGATATATATTATACACACTGCTCTGCTTTCTGCACGGACCTCTCAGCTGTTCTCTCTGGAAACATCGCGTCGCGATGAAAGCAGTTAATAAAATAATATCCAGGGGATGCATGCAGAGCTGTCATTGGCTGAGATAAGTCCGGCCGTGCGTCACGACTCTTTGAAACATCTCTGTTGCCGGAAATGCATCCACGAAGGAGCCGTGGAGGACCGTGGAGAACCCATCAGTGTATCCTCGGTTAGAGCTCCTCCAGAGAGCCTCCTCTCTCCTCTCTCCTCAGTTAGAGCTCCTCCAGAGAGCCTCCTCTCTCTCCTCTCTCCTCGGTTAGAGCTCCTCCAGAGAGCCTCCTCTCTCCTCTCTCCTCTCTCCTCTCTCCTCTCTCCTCTCTCCTCGGTTAGAGCTCCTCCAGAGAGCCTCCTCGACGCTCGATCCTCGGTCCTCGAAGTGCATTTAGAGAAATGAGATGTCCTTCAACATGGCGCGCTGAAATTAATTTCCGGGTCACTACCGGAGGACCGAGGAGTCGAGGAGGGGGATTTGATGAAATGAGAAAGGGCCCATGAGGGAAACACAGAGACAGGAAGTACAACCAGACGTAACACACAGGGGGTGTTTCTCAATCTCGAGTGCGCTTGCTTGGTAGCACATGTCTTCTGAGCGTCTTGCTTCAGAAGCGAGGCAAGAATACTTCCTAGCCTCGGAAAACAAAGAGTGGAACAGGCTAGCAAGTGTGCAGGTGTGCTTCATATGAGAAGCCCCGTCTTACATTTTCCGCCACAGATTTGGGGAAATTGGTCCGTGCGCAAAGCATTGTGGGGATTTTAAGTCCGGAGTCTACACATGTGCAGCCTCGACATTTCTCCAAACGAAGTACACCGGGCT
This sequence comes from Pogonophryne albipinna, assembly GCA_028583405.1. Classification (NCBI taxonomy): domain Eukaryota; kingdom Metazoa; phylum Chordata; class Actinopteri; order Perciformes; family Artedidraconidae; genus Pogonophryne; species Pogonophryne albipinna. The sequence goes on along the minus strand of JAPTMU010000060.1, from coordinate 654,477 downwards.
CGGTAGAATTCCAAGTATGCTGGAGATTGGAACAGTCCTTCGGCGGCACTCGATGACGTAGTATGCTTGAAATAGTGGCTCTGGAGCAGCCTTCCTCGACATTGAGAAACCCCCTCATGGTGAACACTTTTAAGAAACAGGGAAACACAGACACAAATCGTCTCATTTGAGATTTACAAGTTAGTTCTGTCTTAAAAAACGTTGCATGAAAACGTTTGATGTCCCCACAACAGTTGTTTTAATGTACGTTATTTGCATTTAATATATTGGTCATATAGCAGACATGTGATGTGACTCTATCCGTAGAGACAAACACTGCCCCCTACTGGGTATTAAAAGCATTGCCGGCTCACCCTGGAGTGTTGTCAGTTGTTGCTGCTGTGTTTAGAGCAGGTGATCCTGTGTTTAACACTGAAGCAATGTGTATCACTGCGTCGTACCGAGGAGCGTCAGGATCAGGTCTCTGTGACCGGGCTGCAGGTCATCTGGACTCAAAGCAGCCGGGTCCTGGTGAACTGTTTCAGCTGAGAGCTCTGCAGGGGAAACATGGAGTTGGAGGATGTGGTGGAAATTCCACACTTAATCACCTTCTGGTAAGAAAAGAACAAATATACAATCTTAAACCAAAGTTGTGTTATTTGATAGAGAGTTATAGCATTTAACAGAATCAATGTATTTCCTGCTGGAAGGCCAGATAACCTGCACCTCGATCAAACAAATGACACGACTCTTTAAGGGAAGGGAGCAAAAGATGGGAAGGGGAACAGCCAATGAAATTCTACATTCCAGCGTATTGAAGATTGGTGTCTCTTGACCAATCTTAAGTTTCGACATGTTAAGTATAACCGATGATAATTGCCTGCCAACAGTCACAGTGGCACGTGCTGTCTGTTGAAAGCTCGAGAACAAGAGGCAGTCTGTGTTGAAGGTGTGAAGAAGCCTGGGAAGGACAGCCGTAGCTTACATCAAACTGAAACATTTAAACTTCTATGATAGAGGAGCTAACACGTTGGATTGATATGATTATATAACCTTTGAGTTCATGCATTACCTGCTGCACAGAGCACAGGAGCAGCTAGCAGTGTTAGCAGTGGGATTAGCATATTTGTGTTGAAGAGTGTAACCTGAACAGAGCTGTGGAGGTGGGAGTAAGAGTGAGTGCACACCCCTGCACATCTGACTGGCCACCGTGTGCTACTGGCCCAAGTCCAACCCCGACCCCGACCCTTCCTGACTCCCTCTCTCTCTCAGCTGACTGACTCTTCTTTAGTCTGATGCTAACACTTTCCTACTGTTGCTTACTTTGAATGCATTACCTTCTGAGTACTTTTCTACAATCCCTGTCCCTCTGTGTGTCCGTGTCCATCTCTTCGACCTCTGTTTACCTGCTGCACTCCCCCCTCATTACCACCCTCAGAGTGCAGGACTTCCTGTCACACAGAGGCTCCTCTGTGAGTGAAACTGGAGAGCATTCCTCTGCCAGGCCTCAAATAAAGACAGATTCTTTCAGAAATAATCGGGGAGGGAATCCTGCTTCCCCCCCTCTCCAGGTGGACAATCAGGGTCTTTGTGCAGCCGGTGCCGGGCTGGACCCCCGAGCCGGTCCACCTTCAGTCCTTCAGTCCTTGCAGAGGTGGAAACACTGGGAATATCATGAGTGAAGGAATATTAGTTTCTCGATGGATCGTGGATTTTTAAAACCTTTGCAATGTGGATTTACTCTCCTGGATTACACATCTGCAGCTCAGGGATGATCTGACCACAACATGGAGGTAGGCCACGGCTATGACTTCCTTTCTATCACAGTGTGCATATTGACCTGTCAGGAGCGTCAGTTTTTGAGCGTTCACTCTTAGAGATAATGTTGTTTAAGAGATGTTCAGATTAAAAGCATTACTTCAGATCTATCATAACCCAGTCTGAGCCGTTTAACACAAACACTAAAGCCAGGACTAAGACCTGATCCAGCTCCTAGATCAAGGATTTGTTGTTTAAGAGTCCTTAAATCTGGTGTCCTCAGTGAGTTACTAAAGTCAAATCTGCTTTAATTGAAGTCCTTTTGAAGGCAGAAAATGAGTCAGGGAATTAGGCAGGATTCACATGTAAGACCACTTAACATGCTTTATTTCAGCATTCAAAATAATTAAAAACATCTCAATTTATTATACATATACAAAATAGGTACAGATCCTTGTGGTGTTTTCCCCCATGGTTGTGTCTGCCTTCTCTCACTCAGTTTGAATCCAATTCTTTTTGAGAAAAATCCAACTTTTGCACAAGAAAACAATAAAACAACAGATGCAGGGGAGAGGAGAGGAGAAGAGGAAGGGGAGTTCAAAAAATAAAAAAGTGTGAGAAGATATGGATCCACTGGGAACTCAGAGCTGGAGTTTGAGTGTTTCTGGAGATAGAAGAAGTTTGTCTCTCTCTGGGCACCAGCAATAAAAACTTAGCACCAAGAGGGCCCCCGCGCCGGAGAGGCCTGACACTACACAATAGTGCGGACAAACCAGACAACCAGGGGCCCCCAAAGGAAGAATAGCACCTTGAGTTTGATCTACTTCTGCTTCTGCTAAAGTGTTGCTAACCACCCCCCCCCCCCGGCCCCCCACCAAATATAGCTCCACTAACACTGGGCCCTGTGCTGCTGCTCATCGCAGATCTGAGGTAGCCATAGGAGTTCTTTCAAAATAAAAGAGGTTTAACCCATGTTTCTCTGCTGGTGGTTTTAATGTGACTTTGGGACAACACACAAATCACAACAGCTACAGAATCCAGGATGAAGAGGAGGGGGTGGGGCAGGTGTCAGAACAACAGAGGCAAACATGGCTGTCAGTTTCACCGTTTATTCATCAACACCTGAAACGTGGTACAATGCAATTGAGTTCTGTCTGTTGGACTGTCCTTTCTTTCCTCTCGCCACAGTGCGGTGAAAAGTCTGTGTGTTTCTGGAAACTCCAGAGAGGCTTTGGATGCATGAAGAGGGGGAAGTCAATTTATTTTACACTTTACAGAAGCATATATTATTTTCTTGTTGCCAGTGAAACAAAATGTCTTCTCTACGGGATCCGTGGTGTTGGTGATGGTAAAAAAAAACAAAAAAAAAACAAGAGTCAGAAAAGTAGTGGTCCCAAACGCGGCGATGCAAACGCCGCCATCTTTGTTGAAGTGCAGGTTTTAGGCAGAGTGGACCATCGTCGGAGCAATGGCCAATCAGGAGCGAGGGGTCAGATTTGTCAGAAAAATGGCAATAGAGAAATGTTTTGTTGGGCTTTTTTATGTTGAGAGAGATGACTGCTAGAAAAAATAAAACACACACACACACAACAACAATTTCAAGTCCAGATTTCTCTTTTTACAAGAAACAGACGGGTCCAACTTCAATGCCGAACTCTTGGTTTGGAGCACCAACGTCCATAGGAGCGATATCAATGATGGGAAGGCGAGATGTTTTCGTTGTCTTGTAGTCGATGACTGTCTTGCCCCATGTACCGGTGTGTGACTGGAGGGGAAGAAGAAAGAAACAGGAGTTAGGAGGGTCAACATTCAGTTTCTGCACACTGGATTTCTACATCTGGCCTGATGTGTTGGCCAAAAGACATCCACTAGCTGCAGCTGCTAGCATGCATGTCTTCTGATGCACTACTTCACTGATATACTGGTGCAATTGGTACAAGAGCATGAAATAAAGTTTCTCACCGTGCATCCGTCTTCCAGGACGCTGTAGGTGAAGCGGCTGTTGCCCTCGGCTCTGATCTCGATCTCGTTGGAGCCCTGGAGGAGCATGGCCTTCTTGAGGTTTCCGGCGGAGGCGTCCATGTAGGCGACGCTGTTCTTGCAGTGGTAGGTGATGTTCTGGGATGCTTCAGTGGACATGAGACGCAGGAAGGTCAGCTGGATGTTGACGTCCTGTGGCATGGAGCCCTCGCTTCCGTACTCGAACTGTGTGGGGGATAAGAAGTGGAGAGGTGAGATGGAGGTTGTAGAGGAAAGACCAACAAATAGGCAGATAGGGATGGGATTGGAGCAGGACATAAGGAAGGGGTCTGGTTGGATCTAGCATGTTTACCTGGAAGCCCTCGGTCATGGCCTCTCCGAAGAAGACGTGCTTCTTCTCCTTGATGTTCTTGCTTGTGTACCAGTTCTTCTTGGCAACCTCAGGCTGAGTTGAGGATACGCAGGTCTCTCCGGTCTCCATGTTGCAGTAGACCTTGATGGCGTCCTGAGTGCAGCCCTGGTCGGGGTCGATCCAGTACTGTCCTGCAGAGCAAGGAGTTGAGAGGGAAAAGGGTCAGAAAAACCCTGCAATACAGATTCTGCAATCCTATTTGTTTCAGTTTCTCTAGAATACTGACCGCTCTTCCATTCGGGGTGGCACATCTTGAGGTCGCGGCAGGTTCTGGCGGGGTTCTTGCGGGTACCGTCGGGGCTGCGGAGCTGCTCGATCTGCTGGCTCAGGCTCTTCAGGGTGCCGTCCACCTCCAGGTCGCGATCGCGGAGAACGTTAGCGTCATCAGCACGGAACATACGGAAGGGATCGGGGGCCTTCTCCTGGGGCTGGGAGATGAAGCCGAGGTCGAATCCGCCGCCGGGGGCACCAGGTGCTCCAGCAGGTCCGGGAGGTCCAGGAGGACCCTAAAGAGGAAGGAGGTGGTTATTTCAATGCCGGTAGAAGCTTTGTTTCACATGATTGGGTAAAATGGTTAGAGTGATGGACTTACAGAAGGTCCCATCTCTCCAGAGCGACCACGGACTCCAGGAGGTCCGGTGGGTCCGGGCAGACCACTCATACCATCCTTACCAGAAGATCCAGAAGATCCAGCTGGGCCCTGCAGACAGAATAAAGAGAAACCTTAAGTGTCAAAGTCCCTGAAAACACTTGAAACTGCTCGTTTAAAGCTTGTGTATCTGGTTTACTCACTCTAGGTCCAGCGGGTCCAGAAGTACCAGCGGGTCCAGCCTCTCCATTGGATCCCTATGCATTAAGAACAGAAACATAAGTAAGAAAAACAAAGTCCATGTATGGATTGTGTTGATGATGAAGATATAGAGTTGAGGGGACATACAGAGGGTCCGATGGGTCCCTGCATGCCGGTGAATCCACGGTGTCCCTTCAGGCCTCTCTCTCCAGCCTCTCCGGACTCTCCCTTGTCTCCACGGAGTCCAGCGGGTCCCTGTGAGGGGGAAGAAGGGCATGATGAATTTTGCCTTCTCTTGTCTGCTGTCAGTTCATTTGTTATTGTTGTGAGGGTTGTTACTTACAGCAGGGCCACGAGGTCCAGCAGAGCCAGAAGCACCAGCAGGGCCAGCAGATCCCTGAAACACACAGAGAAACCGTTTAATGTAGAGGCCAGCGGGCTGCACTGAAACACAATATATTCTCTAAACTCCGGTCACTCACAGCCTCTCCACGGTCTCCATTCTTTCCAGCGGGTCCAACGGGTCCGGGGGCACCAGATGGTCCAGGGGCACCGGGGGCTCCGGATGGTCCTCCCTCTCCACGCTCTCCCTAAAATCCAAAGAAAATGTGTGTCATTACCAGCATGTGTTTTATAAGTAAAAAGTTATTAGTTAGTGTTAAATGAATGTAGCAAAGTAAAAAGTAAAATATTTGCCTCCCCAATGTACAATTATGTTAATTATGTATATAGCATAAAGTGGTAGTACTCAAGGAATGTATGTCAAAATAGTACTTAAATACAGTACTTCAGCAAATGTACTTTGTTAGTTTCCACCGCTCTGCTTAGCTTAGCATCATGGTAGCATACTGTTTGCTAAAGGACTTTTCAGTATGCTGAGTTTGCTGCTGGAAAAGTGACTGGAAACACACAGTAAAATCCAGCTTCTGCATGAAAGCCATCCTAGGGTCTGGTGCTTTGCTCTAAAACCATTAGGATGAACTGGTACTTTGTCCGAATGTGTACTTGCACTGGCCACCCTCTGGATCCAAACCCAATCCCCCTATTGAATGATACTCTAATGTGTCACTGTACTATCTGGAATCAAGTCTATCTAAAATTGGTCAGTCCACTCTTCGGGGCTTGAAGCCTTCTGAACTCACCTTGGGTCCAGCAGGTCCATCACGGCCAGCAGATCCCTCATTACCGGGGCTTCCCTAAAACACAAAGCATGTCAACTTGTAAGGAAACCGTTCAATATTCAGACTGAAACATGGTGTACAGGTACAGGTGTTTCTTCTTACCTCACGTCCGGTCTCACCAGAGGCTCCAGCCAGACCAGCTGGGCCCATGGGTCCTGAGGGTCCACGCTCTCCACCGGGTCCTGAAGATCCAGGCTTTCCAAGCTCTCCCTGTAGAGGACAGCCACAGTCAGTCAAGTTTAAACCATCTCAGTTACTTTCCTGATATATCACCTGGGCTCTGTGTCTCATCAATATTGAGGTATTTGAACTATACCTTAATACTTGAGTAACTGTACTTTAATCCATTCAACTACTGCATTTTTTTTAAAGCAGCAAGACAGGAAGTTACTAATAAAGTTAATGTATACTCCCTTAAAATCACATGTGTAAAGTTTGTTCTGACTAAATCATAGTTTGTGGTCATAGTCAGTGGTTCCTTTCTATTGTTGCATCCTTTAGAAGTGGATTTGGAGTCATATTTGATTAGTCATATTTTCTGATTTGAAGATGTTTTAGTGCGCTGGTTCAGATGCATGGTGCAGGCTGTGGTTCTGTAGAGTTTGTAGAGTCATTTAGGAACTCACAGAGGGTCCGTTCATGCCAGGGAAACCTCTCTCTCCTCTCTGTCCGGGCAGACCAACAATACCACGAGATCCAGCGATACCTTGAGGTCCAGAAGTACCAGGAGCTCCCTGCAGGGGGGGACAGAGAGCGAGGCAGTGGTTAGACATCAGGCAACAGAAAGAAAAACATCAACATCCAGGAGTTTATGCAAATGAGTCAGTAGATTTAATCGATTTGCATTATTGAACACAACCTGCCAGATAACTTGTAATATACAAAATAACTGTCTTAATGTCTGGATTGAAGTCGGGAAGGTTTACAGTTGTTACCCTGTTCACATGTATGCATTTTAACATCCAGACCTTTAAAGGCCTCTCCTACTCTCTGACACACACCAAACCTGTTTACATCATTCACACACTCATTTATACACACTTTATTCCTAAAAAACATGCAGAATAATGAGCTTTTTATGGCAGTATTTCTGATTTATGGAGTGATTCAAAGAGATATCCTGAATCCCGTCTTTAGCGACCTCTGACTTTTCAGCTAGGGTGTCTATCATGTCATTCTTTACCTTTTTCATCGATAGTGCCTCCCCCTAAAGAGGCTTAAAGTCAGCACTAGCTTAGTGATGGATGAAAGTTTGAATATAACTTACAGAGGGTCCATCACCACCGGGACCACCCTTCTCTCCGGCAGATCCTGGGGGTCCAGCAGCTCCCATCTCACCAGCGCGACCTGCAATTCCGGTCTCTCCACGGTTTCCTTTGGGTCCTTCCTTGCCACTGGTTCCGGGGGCTCCAGCAGGGCCAGAGTTTCCCTGTGAGAGAGAAGGGGGGACATTTAGCATTGCTACAGTACAATAAGAGAGTGAGAATAATATATAATGCAATGAAGGGGAAGACTTACAGAGGGGCCGGGGGCTCCGACTCTACCTGCAGCACCGGGGAATCCAGTAGCACCCTGCAGACAAACAGAGGTCCGTTAGCTGGATCACATCAGTGCACATTTTAATTAAAAAACTGCTGTGCACATAAGTATGATGCAAAGAGCTGCAGGATTATTTTGCAATTGCGATATAAGTTGTAAAAGTAGAGTGCAAGGTCATTTTTGAAAACTGGTTCTGAAATGTGTATATTGTTTACATCCAAAACAGTACATGCATTTGCAAACAGCTGCCTAAACATGTTGGGAATGTCTCCAGATTACTCTCTCAGCTCTGTTTGGAAATAAGCACCATGATTTCAGACTTCTACACTAGCTGCTCATGAGTAGAAGAAAGAGTCAAATAGATCTTACAGGGGGTCCAGCGGTTCCGCGGGCTCCCTTAGGGCCAGAGTTTCCATTGGGACCCTGAAAGGACACAACGTTTAGTCAGTAAACATGTCAGGATTTAGCCTCAACTTCTTATGTTCACTGAGTCACAGGATGAGTTTACTAACCTGAGGTCCGGCGCCACCAGTGGGTCCAGAAACACCGGGGGGACCAGCATCTCCCTTACCACCGTTATCTCCAGACTCTCCCTTAGCACCAGGCTGACCGTCAGCACCCTGTGGATGGAGAACAATCAGAAATGATGAAACTTCAAACTAAAGGACAACAATTGGTGTGAAGATATTCTTGAAGAGATGACTTACAGGAGGTCCAGCGAATCCAGCGGGTCCGGGGGGTCCAGACTCTCCACGCTCACCCTGAAGAAGAAGAAGAAGAAGAGTCAGTCACTGATTCAAGCAGCTAGTTTGTTAGAAAACTCTCACTGGTCCCCGGCTTGAGCTTCAGCCTCAGGATCCATGTATCTGTGATCCTCAGGATCCATGTATCTGTGATCCTCAGGATCCATGTATCTGTGATCCTCTCCAGAATGGAAGGAGTCATCACATACAGAGACTAGTTCCTGAACAGTGTCCTTCACATGCTGATATCCAAGAGAGGGAGTTCCACAGTCACAAGATGGAGGAATAGAAAGCAGTATTCAATGTTTACTTCAGATTAGCTCCACGTCAGAAATGAGCATGCTTGATGTCTCTCTCCATAGAGGCTGAATCATCATGTTAATCACATAGCTATCATCTGCCTCAAACAGTCCTGATGCTCTTCTAGGTAATCACACATCCTGTCATGTTCACAGCTACAGTTGATACCTTTGTTATCAGTTACTCTCATGTTGGAGGAGGACCTTCAGTGTTTCCCAACATAGATGAAGCTTTATCTTCTAACAGAATGGTGCCAATGGGACTTGTTACTTACAGGGCCTCCACGAGATCCAGCAGGTCCGCCGGGTCCGGGTGCTCCAGCGTCTCCCTTATCTCCGGAGGATCCACCGGGTCCAGGAAGTCCAATAGGTCCAGTCAAGCCACGGGGGCCATCCTTTCCACCAGCACCATCAACACCCTTGCCTCCTTGGTCTCCCTGGGGTGAGGATGGAAAAGGGGGGTGTGAGGTTCATGCATTGGATACTGGACTGCTACTATGGATGGTTATATGTTGGGGAAATATGTCCCATCACATGTACGACTGGAAATACCATGACTACTAGGAATATGGTTGTGGAGACTCACTCTGCCTCCTTTCAGTCCTGGAAGGCCAGCAGCACCACGCTCACCGGGCATACCCTGAAGTCCTGGAGGACCCTGAGCTCCGGAGTTACCTGGGGATCCAGCATCTCCCTGTGGAAGAGGAGGAAGGGGAAAAAGGGTTACACAAGAACTCAATCAGAACTTCATCAAGAGTGTTCTGTCATTCCTAACGCTGTTTACCTTAGCGCCATCGTTTCCACCAGATCCGAGGGATCCACGGGCTCCAGCGGGTCCGTTAACACCAGGAGACCCACGCTCCCCGGGGAAACCTCTGTCACCCTGAGGGGGGGGGGGGGGGGGGGATAATTGGGTTACTTTAAGTTCCAAGAGTGGTCAAAGAAATCATTTGGATCGATCTTACTGGATTGCACAACTATGAGGAGGAGGATATTCCCTGTATGTAGTTAAGATAAGATCACATAGGATAAGATGGACTAATTAGAATGATATACAGTTAAGTAACTTTAAAATAAGAAATGAATTAAATGAATATATATACATACTTGAGTCACACATACATATGAAGTATGTTTACATGTATGTGTGCCGGTACCTAGCTTTAGACTATGAGCATGATGGCAACAGTACGTAGGAACCATTTGTAGCCCGTATCAGACTTATCTCCAAAGGTCCTCTACTAAATGACTGGTGACTTACTCTGTTTCCAGCAGGTCCAGATGCTCCAGCCTCACCGGACAGACCCTAAACAGAAAGAGAGGCAATTCATGCATTCATTTACTGGACAGTATCAATATGATCAGGTATCGGAATCAGTCATATTTGGGTCAGTACCTGCTCTCCGGGCTTTCCACTCTCACCAATGGCACCATGGGGTCCGGGAAGACCCTGGAACCCACCAGCTCCACCAGCTCCCTGCTCTCCTCTCTCTCCAGAAGGTCCCTGAACAGAAGCAACAAGGGGAGGACTGTTAGTGCCAACAGGAAGTGACCAGAAGTCGGGCAAAGTATGACTTGTTTTCACTCTTGGTTGTGAGGTTGCCTCTGAGAAACAGGCTATGTTTTCGGGCTTGGTTTGTATGTTTGCAGCCGGATTACGGAAAAACTCCAGCTTGGATTATCGTGAAACTTGGTGGAAATGTGTTGCATGAGCTAAGGAAGAGCCAGTCACATTTTGGAATGGATCGGAATAAGAATAGGGAATTTGTGCTCCATTATATGTGCTGTCAGAAGTCGGAGCAATAGGATACAGCACAATATTGGTGTGGCTTCCATTTTGCTTCCATATTTAGACCTAAAGCTAACAAACCCACCAAAGTCAGAATAAGAACTTTCCAACTCGGTAAATGGGACCATTCCAGTCTCGATAGAGGTGCGTGCTCTAGATGTGTTGGTGTATTTTGTAGTGAGTGTTTTACTTACGGCAGGTCCAGATGGTCCTGGAGCACCAAGATCTCCGTCCTTTCCTGGGGCACCCTGGGTAAAGAGATGGCAGTCTTTCAGACACAGCATTACAGGAAAACAGTAGAGTAAAATGGACTCAAAGTGTGCAGTTTAGACAACTTACAAGAGCGCCAGAAGGTCCCATCACTCCTCTCTCGCCAGACTTTCCACCCTCACCCTGCACATAGAAGTAGAACATGTTACAGGGTGTAGACCACTTCTCAGTTGCTCAGTTCAGTAAAATATTCAGGAATATATGGTCTACGTGAAGAGACTCACAGCGACTCCCTTGGGTCCGGGGAATCCCATGACTCCGGGCTGACCTCTAGCTCCAATGGGGCCGGGGGGTCCGGGGCGACCATCTTGTCCAGTGGATCCCTGGTATAAAAAAGATGAATATAATTTAAGCACAAAAAATCTCTGTGTTTTGATGAGATTGTGTTGTTATAGTGAATCTGGACTTACAGCAGGTCCAGTCTTGCCATCGGGTCCGGGGCTGCCGGGGCTACCAGTCATACCCTACAGGAAGAGGTCAGGGGTCAAAACATGGCATGGGCAAGGACTTTATTGATGTTTCTGACAATAGATTGTAAAGGAAACTCACCTTAGCTCCAGGAAGACCGGACTCACCAGTACGACCAGACTCACCAGAGGAACCCTTAGCTCCAATGGCTCCAGGGCCACCGCGCTCACCATTGGCGCCCTGCGATGGGAGGGAGGGAGGGATAGTTCGATCAGAAACAGATCAACAGTTTGTCAATTAAATACGAGAATGGAGAACATTTGTGTTTTACTCACTTTGGCACCAGCAGGTCCATCAGATCCGGGGAAACCACGACCGCCAGGGGCACCCTGCGGAGAGGGAAGGCTCAGTTAGCAGCTGCAAAATAATCTAAATAGCATAAGCATTACAAAAACACTGTGAGGCATATTGCATTGTCGGTCCAGCTTTGTTTATATTCTAAATATCTAGAAGGTATGCTTTGTTCCTGCATTAGCATTGGTTGTACAATTCTTTATCACGTCTTTCTTCTCTTTAGAGTCCTTTCCCACCAGCAGAGGGCGCTGCTATTAATTCCCCTCTTGGAGTTACACTTAATAATTAGTAATATTAAAGTAAACAGTATGATATAGTGAACATTAGACAAGATAAGATGCATACTCTCGCTCCTGGGCCTCCACGGGATCCTGCAACACCGGGCTCTCCTCTGGATCCTCTCTTGCCTTCCTCTCCTCCTGGTCCTGTGGCTCCATGAACTCCAACAACACCCTGCACAACACACACAGCGTTAGAGATGCATATTCATACATGTGTGTGCATACATCAATATGCTGACTGTGGTGAACTTCAACTTACAGCCTCTCCCTTGGCTCCAGCCTCTCCCTTGGATCCTGGGGCTCCAGCCTCACCCTGAGGGACACGAGCAGAAACACAAACATTAAAAAACGAATTCAACATCAACTAAGATAATGTAGCTCAAATATGCATGTGATGTATCCACTCACAGAGTTTCCCTTGGCTCCGGAGGCACCACCAGCACCTTGGGCTCCGGGGGGTCCACGGGGTCCGGGGAAACCAGGTGCTCCTGCAACTCCAGCAGCACCCTGCAGGGGGCAGCACACACAACTGGTTAATTTCATGCTGGACTGCAAGGAACCAGACCTTTAGGAAGTAAATGTTCAGACAGGGACACTCACAAGGTTTCCCTTAGCTCCGGCAGCTCCATCAGTACCGGGGCTTCCCTGAGAGGCAAAGGAAGGGGAAGGGGTTTTATTTAGACCGGAAGATGATGAAGAAATGATGAAGACATTGTTTTAAAGCAGGTTTTTGTTTGTACTTACAGAAGGTCCAGCGGGGCCAGCAGGTCCGGGGTTACCCCCCTCACCACGGGCTCCAGCGGGTCCCTCGGATCCACGAGTTCCCTGAGCTCCAGCATCTCCCTGAGGGTAGACAAACAACCGTCAGATCATCAGAACCAACGCCAGAAGGCTGGGATGCATCATGGGTAAAGACCCTCAGAGGGAAGAACATGCAGGTGAGACACAAAGACATGTGTATGTTGGGGTTGGACTGAGTTTAAAATGATGAGCTGAGGGTGTTTTAAAGAGCGTAAGCTTTACAATATCTGTGGACAATTAACTCAAACTAAAGCTTTGTGCCAATTCCACTCTTTATCCTCATCTTCACATCAAACTTTTGCGGATGCTATGCAAGAAATGTAACCCAGCAAACACGGGGTACATATCTTAATTAGGAATATTCAACATTAAGAATTGTATTGTATAATATTGGCCATCAACAGTGCACACAAATAACATTTAATATCCATAATGTTTGATATTCTGTCACTTTTCACGCACCTGAAGTTGGACATCCTTGTTTAAACCCTATCCTATCCGACCCCTGTTTAAAATCAAACTAAGGGTCATATATGTTTAAAATAAATGCTTGAAAGCACTACAGAGTCAGATCAGTAGATGTCTAATGACTGCTTCTACCTCTTTTGAGAAGAGAAGGAGAAATGGCATGGTGTGGTGTCACTTGGGATTGACAGGCCATGGAAGATTGAGGAAGATGTTGAATATGAGACATTAGGAATGGAGGTTGTTAGAGACGATTGGATCATAATGGGTGTTGTTGTTGTACCTTAGATCCAGGGCCACCGGGGAATCCAGGAGGTCCGGATGGGCCAGTGGGTCCCTGGGAGGAAACAAAACACACACAGGTTCAGGTCACTGCAGCAGGTGCATCTGGATCCAAATCTGAGTTAACACCAGAGGTGTCTTTCTCTGAGAATCCCCCTGGGGTTTTTAAACCAGAGTCAGTGGAAGTGGTACTTTCGGGAGAACCGCTGAGAACATTTTAAGAGTAAGAAAAGCAAGTATACTTACGTTAGGTCCAGCAGAACCAGAAGCACCGTCGTTACCACGAGCTCCCTGCAGCACACAGACACAGATGATTGGATGATGTGTTCACTGACCAACTCATGATGATTGCAGTATTGTATTTGTGTTTGTGTGTGTGTGTGTGTGTGTGTGTGTGTGTGTGTGTGTGTGTGTGTGTGTGTGTGCACTCACAGCAGCTCCAGAAGCACCGTTGCGACCTCTCTCACCGGGCAGTCCACGGGGTCCCTGAGACAGAGAAAAAGAGTCCGTTAGTTTTAAAATGGCGTCAATCTGAAAGGAGGGGAAATCCAAGATAGCATCCATGTGTCAGATAGGGGGCGTTTGTTTTACTCACCATAGCTCCGGGGGTACCGTTCTCACCAGCAGATCCAGCCTCTCCCTAAAGACAGAAACAGGTGAGGTGAGAAAGGAGTGTAGCGTCATTACTCAAAGCCAATCTGATATGGCTGCTTCCATTCCTGCTAATGCTAGTTGTTCCTAGTCGTAAGGAGGACAAGTGTTCTTGAGTTTGGCTTCAAAACCACATATTTATTACAGAAACTCTGCAGAACAAACTGGGAGAGTGGAGTTTGCAAGATATGGGTATTTGTGAAGCCAGACAAGTCTAAAGAAAAGAAGCCACTTGTTGCATTAGGAGATATAGATGCTAGTTTGAGCTCATGTAAGGGACTCAAATCAAGGTTTCCTCAGCTTCTGTAGCTCCCTATGTGTCACTCTCCAAGGGGGCACAATACCCTAATGCTCTTAATATATAATAATAATGCATGTAATGACTTTCTCTACGAGCCCTTTGAAAACAGCCCCATTTGCTTTCATTGGCTTGCAAGAAAGGTATGGTGCACCTTTGCAAAGGTAGTGCTCAACATGTTGAGTGTATATTATATTCTTATAAGCCTGCTTGTGCTGGCTTTGTTGAATCCCATGTTTTCTGGCCCAAGGCTGCCTATAAATACTGACCAGGTGTGTGATTACATAGTTGGTGTGTTGGTAGGCTTTACAGATACCCAGATGCATGTGGGTTTAAGAGTACTGTACTGTCATGTTTCAGAGAGAGGCAGTCACCTTGGGTCCAGCGGGTCCGCCGTCTCCCTTGGCTCCATCCAGACCGCTGAATCCCTGCAGAGAGAGAGAGGTTTAAAGTTAGCGCTCGGCTAGCGGAGATGCTATGGTCATGTCTTGTTGAACCGGAGCTTGGACTCACTCTGTGTCCCTTGATGCCGGGCAGACCTGGAGTTCCTGGGAATCCACGAGCGCCCTGAGGGAAGAGAAGAAAGAGGAGACACATTCATTATCACAGCTTTCTTCAATATTGCATCAATTAGAATATAAGATTTGCTCATTGGCTTTGGAACTCACCTGTGGGCCGGATGGTCCACGCTCACCGTTGCGACCGGGCTTGCCAGACTCACCCTAAGAGATGGAGAAAGTTAGTCTTTGGTGCTGATTTTTTACTAAAATGAAGTTAGCAACACTCTGGCATTGAAAACCTGCCTGAAGCTACAAAACTAAGATACAAGTATTGGCTTGAATGTAAAAAAGCCCATTTGGGAACAAACTTAGGTAAAGTACAACTACCTGCAGAGTACATCATTATTACTCTGAGATCAATGAATATGAGCAGAAGGACTTACATCCTCTCCGTTCTTGCCAGAGGGTCCGGCGGGGCCACGGGGTCCCATGGCACCCTGCAGAGACAGAAACACTGAGAATGAGGACAGACTCTCAAGGTGAATTGTGGGTAAATATCAATGTCCATTATGCTAATACTTACAGAAGATCCAGCCTCTCCAGACTCACCAGGGGGGCCGGTGAATCCCTGAGGTCCCTGTAGGGGGGGGGGGGGCATAAACACCATTAATACAACACCAATACTGTACATGTGAAGTATCATAAGGTGAACATTTTCTTTTGTAGTCTTCTTTCAGATTTGGGAAGAATTCATCTGATGTAATCCAATCTAAATCCAACCTGGTTCAATTCCAATTGACTTTAAATAAGTGTTGACTTTCTTAATTTAATTTGAGCTTGTTTCAGATCCGTTTGCTTGGTTTCGTTTAAGGTTCATTTGTCCCAGAAAGGTGTTTAATGTGGTCTGCTCACTTTGTCCGGAAAACTAATTGAATAGAAAAATGAATAAATTCTGGCTCCCACTAAACTCCCAGAAGTCTGCTGCAAAGACATTTATTGTAATATATCATATTTATTTTTGGTAAATCCCAGAAGCTCAAAGCTAACCGACTGGCTGCAAAGTTTGAAGGATCCTTCCTGGATCTGACAAGTCGTATTTTAGTGAGGAACATGGAGAACAATGAGCACATTTTGGCCCAAGCTGAAACAATAACACCTATGTATTGTTTTGCTTTCAGTTCAGTGCGTTTCAGACAGAATTCCCCGGTGTCTTTCCATTTAATGTGGATCCACTTGTGAATTGCATTCGGTCTGAACACACAAGACACTTTCTGCAGCATTTTCAAACTCCTTTAGACAAATTAGGAAATGAACCTAAGCCATACTGGAACAGTGAGTGCACCAAAGAGAGGAAGGTGATGTTTGAGTTGTTCAAGCTTTTTGGGTTTTGAATAGAGGAAGTGGGTACTTACGCTAGATCCAGGAGCTCCGGAGGGTCCACGGGATCCCATGGGTCCCTGTCAACCAAACAGAGGCAACATCAGACACTGCATCACTCTGATTAACAGTTAAATATGTGTGTGAGAGTGTGTGTGTGAGTGTGTGTTGGTGTGTGTCTTACCATGGGTCCGGGCACAGACATGCCAGGTGATTTGTCGTCATAGCCTCCAGACATCTGAGGAGAGAAGTTCTGGAAAAAAAGGGAAAAGAGGTTTAAATATTACAATCCAGCTCTCAGGGGACACACAAGATGATACTTACAATGACATGAAGACATTGCATGTTCTGTGTTGTTCATGACCTTTATATGATAAAGGATGCACTCTGCGTATAATATTTCTTTTTAAATTAACTTTGGGGCATCCCTGCCGAAATCTCCCAAATGAAGTCTGAATGATATCCTAAAAGGGAAAGCTGCTTTCTGAACCTATAAACCAGCCTCCTGTTTCCATCTGTGTTCTGAGATATCCCATCATTTCAGTTCAGCCAGGACCATCCCAAACCCTTTGAGCTTATCTCTTGCTAATGAATCCCAAACAATTTCCCAATCTGGGATGAATAAAGATTAAATCCATCTATCTTAAGCTCGATCTTAGATGCTGAAGAGCTTAATATGAGACATTGCAGCTGATGGCGTTAGCGACTCTGTTAGCTTAGCGTGTTCAATGGAAGTCTGTTGTTTATATTTTGTGGTAGGTTAGGATGGAAGTCAGAAACAAAATGAATCAGAGCATGCTTAATTAAATTGTGAAACTGTAGTCTTAGGTGGTGAATAAGCCTTTGAGTCATTGGTTAGCTCTATACAAGCATGCTACATCTGACTGGCATGGTATGTCATATTAGCATGTTACATACACAACCAGAAATAGGAAATAAATCAACAATAAACTTATTGTAATGAAGCTTGCTGGATTAGACTCTGATACTATTAGCAATATGTGTTAGCATGCTAGTTAATGTCTCTCTGTTAGCATGCTTAATAACACTGGGATAATACTGTATGCCCTGTTAGCTTAGCATAGTGAATTCGTATATGAGTCAATGATCAATTCTACATAATAAACCAACATTAGCCTGCAAATGTTAGCTCAGTATGCTAAGCTACAAATCACAATTAGTGGGAATATTAGTTTAGTAAGTTTAATTATGATGAGGGTCAATGGAAATGTTAGTTTAGTATAAAAGTTGCTGGCTAACCAGATCTTAGCATGCTAACTTAGATTGTGAAGCTTTGGGAATGTTAGCATAGATGTGGTAAGAGTTTGAGCATCATTCGAGACCAACTCTATATCTCTGTTTGCCCCTAATGAAGGTCTGACCTCAGTCTGACCTCAGTCTGACCTCACACCTCAGTCTGAAAGCCAAACGCAGACAGTCCTGAAGCTAAAGATGGGTTTTTAGAGATCAATGAAACGCTTGAGTTGTATAGTTGAAGTGGGATCCAGTTTCTCTGCACTTCCTGTCCTCTCTGAAGCCTCTTACGGGTTGATACTGGTCCATTTTGATGAGCAAAGAAAGTCAAACCAAAGCCCTGAGGTGTGAATGCCCCAAATAGGGATTATGGGTAGTGGAGAGAAAACTAACCAATACTTCTATGGCTTTGTTTTCTTCATCTGTTTGTCTAACCACCACAGAGGAAGAAGTTCTTTAGACGCCACAACTCCCAGAAGCTTCTCACATGAGTCCCATCCCCACGGAGGCTCGTCTGGACCCCAACGAGTCAGATACAGAACTGCAAATATAAGATGTGCAACTTACTCCTCCGAGGCCGGGGGGTCCTGGGGGGCCGGGGGAGCCGGGGCGGCCGGGCTGGCCATCCATACCATCTCTACCAGAGAAACCAGTAGAACCCTGCAGGGGGGAGAAGAGGAAGGGGTTAGGATCCTAATAAATCACCTTCTTTAAATCCACTGAAAATACACTTTCTTTAGATTCTTATTATTTGTTTGGTTTGGTTGCAACTTTAAATGTTTGCTTCCTTTTAAGATTCCCTTCCTTCTCGACCCTTGCTTTGTGTCTGTCTCTCTGTCTGTCTGTCTCTCTGTCTGTCTCTCTCTCTCTCTGTCTGTCTCTCTGTCTCTCTCTGTCCGTCTCTCTGTCTGTCTCTCTGTCTCTCTGTCCGTCTCTCTGTCTGTCTCTCTGTCTCTCTGTCTGTCTCTCTCTCTCTCTGTCTGTCTGTCTCTCTGTCTGTCTCTCTGTCTCTCTGTCCGTCTCTCTGTCTGTCTCTCTGTCTCTCTGTCTGTCTGTCTCTCTGTCTGTCTCTCTCTCTCTCTGTCTGTCTCTCTGTCTCTCTCTGTCCGTCTCTCTGTCTGTCTCTCTGTCTCTCTGTCCGTCTCTCTGTCCGTCTCTCTGTCTGTCTCTCTGTCTCTCTGTCTGTCTCTCTGTCTCTCTGTCTGTCTCTCTCTCTGTCCGTCTCTCTGTCTGTCTCTCTCTCTGTCTCTCTCTCTCTCTGTCCGTCTCTCTGTCCGTCTCTCTGTCCGTCTCTCTGTCTCTCTGTCTGTCTGTCTGTGCATGTATCTCACCTGTCCCTTCATCATTTAGTTGTTGGGAGAAGGGCTGGGATTCAATCAGTGTAAACTTCTTCCCAAATCATTTTCAGATGTGTAATGAGGTAGATCATTTGTTTATATATAATTTGTAAGTCAATTATATTTGTGTTTATCAATTTGATACTGCTTAGGTTTGTACAGTATCATAATTATCTTTTGTATTATTCTTTTACACGTTCAAAATAAATCAAATCTAAAAATCTAAACTGTTTGATTGGTTCAAACCGATCACATGACTGCTTTTAGTCTTCATTCATCACTGTGTGTAATCTTATATATCTCAGGTGTGTCTATAGTGATGGAAGCAGCATTACACCTGGAGGAGGGGCAGTTCAAACCCCTGTGAGACTGACCAATCAGGAAAGGACTAGTGGGCATGTGACCTCAGCAGACAGGAGTTAGGTAAGAACCACCATTTACTTTTTTATAGGAAACCTTCTATATTTGATCAACAACTGAAAATACATTTTCATAATTAATTTGACAAAGTAAATAATATGAAAATATTCATAATAAATATGATATTCAGTTATTATTAGAAGATTATAAAATGTCTTTGCGGTCTCAATAAAGCCCCTTTATGTCAGAATGTAAATAAATGATAAATCCAAATCTGAATTGTTATAAATACATAACAAATATTTTAAAAGAATGTTTTCATAGCAAACATTCTTAAATAAATAGATTGGCATCACCACTGCAAAAGCAACCATAAGCCTGCCGTAATGTTTGGAGCTTTATGATGATTACAGATCACTGTGTGAAACTGTCCTGCGTCTTCCTCAGTGTGCACGTCTCAACCTGCCCTGCATGCTCCCCTCCCTGCTCACTGCTCTCAGTAACGCACAAGTCCTGCCCTAATTTACACACATTTCAGGATCTATATGTGAGATCTGATGCTACCTGGACTAGCTTCTGTTGACATGAGTGATCTGAGTGTACTTTCCTACTTCTTCAGAAAGATCCTGTTCCCACACGTTTCTCTGCACAGCTGCTAACCCTAACCCTAACCCTAACCCTAACCCATCACAAACACTCAGGAATCCTCTCAGACAGTGAACGCACCACCACAGATTAAAAAGTGAATGTTAAAGGAGTGTTGGACGTACCCTGTCTCCCTTGGCTCCACGCTCTCCTCTGGGTCCCTATAAGAGAACAAAACAAAAGTATACACAATGAGAAAAATGACCAACATGGTTCATAGAGTTTGGGATCAGATCAAAAAAAGGTACTAGTTAGACATAAAAGTCTATTAAATAACTGTATCTGATATAGATCAATTAACAATATCTTTACATTCAATTAAATATCATTTTTAATTGATAATCATATGTTCTAACTCTCAATGATCAATATTACTATCAATAGCTACATGGAACAGATACGGTCAATCATCATTATGATGGATTATATAATGAATCAAATGAACATTTACCTCAACCTGTGGCTCCTGGAAGCCTGCAGAGAGGCGGAGGATAACAGGTTAGAAAGGAAAAGAGACATCTTACAAAACAATAGATGTAGAGGTGAAAACATGAGTCCTTAAGTACGTCCTGAATTGATCAGAAAAGGTTTGGAGTGAAAGGTGAGGTGACAGCCAAATGGGAAAGATTTAAAAAAGACGGGACATTTTTGGGATTTCTTTTTTGTTAATAAGAAATGTAAAATGAATAAGAAGTGAATGCAGGGGACATTAAACAACATCATGGACATAGCACATCAATAACAGCAACATAAATACAGCAATCTATATGTGTTTACATCTTGTTGGAAATGCACCGTCAGGGTTGCTATTTTAATTTAGCTGGACCTGTTGCAATGACAGAGCAGTTATGTGATCTTCTACACGAGCACAGGTGGAGAAGAGGTGCAGTTGGGTGCAGTGATGTAGACGGGTGTAGTTTGATGCATGTATTTGGCTGTAGTTTGATGCATATATGAGGGTGCAGTACCGTCGTCGGGGCAGATGGGGCAGCACTCGTCGTGGGGGATGGTGGGGTTGGGGCAGTCGGTCGTGTCCTCGCAGATAACTTCGTCGCACATCACCGTGCCGCTGTCGCACACACAGATCTGACAGGGTTCAGGCTTCCACACATCCCGGTCCGCAAACACCTGGCCGTCCAAGGTGCAGCTGCCACCTGTACCTATGGGGGGGGGGGGGGGGCAGGTAGAGGGACAGGTGAGATTCATGCATGTGTGGACAGAAATGCAAAGCAAGGGTCGAGGTGGAAGTGAGTCTTAAAAGGAAGCAGAGATTGAAAGTTGCATCCAAACAAAAGACTATAAGAATCTAGAAAGTGTATTTAACTCAAATCTGAATATATTTATAAAATATCTCGAGAAGCATTTGAATGGATGTGGCTTTCCAGATTTCACATACTTTCAACCAATAACACTCCACCTAAAATGTAGAATGATATTACAAATGAAATGTGTAGTTTTTATATATTTCGTTCGATCACTCTTAGCATTAACAGGGTGATGATGAGATCATCTACGTGGCATCAGGGTTCAATCTGCATTGACCAATCAGAGCTGGTTCAATCCCATCCCTACAGTCAACATGTGGAAGAGTCCTATTACTTAATACTCAACCCCATTTTGCTCTGAATAAAAGCTATAAAACAATATATTGACACGGGCGTGATGAAGAGAGGAGAAAGGTGACGGCAGTGTCGTGAGCACATGAAGCAGATCTGATGAACTCAGCAGAAAGAGGACAGGTGACGGAGAGGTCACGTCAGCACGGAGCAAACGTGACTTCATTTTCCTTTCAACCACGACTAAAAACCCTCAGCCCCTCTGCTCTGACTCAGAGTCACTGCGTTGCATCACTGAGCGTTTCTCAGCTGAACTGAAACTGGGCCTCCTCTCTGGGGTTAGAAACCTCCCAGCATGCCTCAGTGCTGAGCTCAGAGCGGCGGCTTGGCACCAGCTGCTGGAAACACTGCATGTGTTTGCAATTAGAGGAAACAAAAAAAAAGAGTGGAAAGAAGAAGAAGAGGAGGAGGAAGGAGGAAGAGGAGGCGGGGTGGGGGACGTGGCGGCCAGATGTTTCTGCAGGACCTTTAGCTGCCTCTGGGTGGCGCTCTGACACCACATCTGCTTCTCAACAGCTGAGATCTTTCCAGACAACATCTGGAAAAAGTGACTCTGAGCTCTCCACCGTTTCTTTGTCCTGGAGAAGCTGTATTCTCTCTGACTCTAAACTGTGGCACAAAGGGGGAAGATCGCTCAGGTTGTGGAGGTCAAATGTTTCCGGCAGACGAGACTACCACTCCCTCTCTGACTCCTCCCCCTCTCACCTGGCCAACTCATCACTTGGCTCCAGGCGGTGAATCCACATCAATCAGATCTGAGGACATCTCTCCCTATGTCCTCCAGTCCTGGAAGCTGGGCTGCTCCCTAACTCTAACTCTAACTCTAACCCTATATTATCTAAACCTAAACCATCCCAAACCATACCACCTTTTCTTTCTCTTACCCTCCTTTGGGAGTCTTGTTGTGGGGGTACATCATCATTAAGGGGGGGTTGAATTAACAAAATGCCACGTACAAGAAGTCAAACTAAACCTGCTGTTCTTCGGGGTTCAATTTGGATAGGACATGCATTTCTGCTGTTCTCAGTCAGAAAAGCTTCGCCTGGAGGAATGACTGGAAAACCTGCAGTAACTTGCTCTGCATGCATGCATCGGAGGGGGGGGGGGGGGGGGTTAGAGAGGCTGAGACAAACACAGGGAGAGAGAGAGAGAGAGAGAGGGGCCTTCTCAAGATGCCCAATGCATTACGTACACCCTGTTCTGTTTAAAGTCCTGCAGAGACTCCTCCATCCATCTCTCTATCCATCCATCCATCTTTCTTTCTGTCTATCCATCCATCTTTCTTTCTGTCTATCCATCTCTCTATCTATCTATCCATCCATCTATGTATCTATGTATCTATCTCTCTATCCATCCATCTATCTATCTATCTATCTATCTATCTATCTATCTATCCATCTATCTATCTATCTCTCTATCTTTCTATCTATCCACCTATCTATGTATCTATCTAGGAGTAGATCCCATCAAAGTTTCTTATCTCCTCTTCAAACTCTCTCCTCTGTCTAAGATCTCAGCAGCCGTCCACCCACGAAGAGAAAATCCACAACCATCCAAAAAACAAAACAAAAGGTTTAAAAAGCAGCAGGAAAAGGCAAAGGTTTCTCCGTTAGAGTGCTGACTTACGGTCGTCCTCGCCCTGTGCTCGCACCAGGAGCACCGTGGCGCTCAGAAGCAGCGCCAGCCGCATATCCACAAAGCTGAACATGTCTAGATGCCACCAGACATGTAGACTCTTCGAGGAAAGAGGAAAAAAAGTTGGGGATGTTTTCTTGTCCTGCTACACTCCACTCATACACTGGTGTTTGGGCAGGGTCCGTCGTCTGTTCACTGTCCCTCGACCCCAACAGAAAACTCCCTACTGCCTACACTCACTTTCCACCAGGGCTTTTATATGGGAGGCTTCAGGAGGGGAGGTGCCGGGAACTGCACCCTCATCACCCCAACAGGGAAGAGTGGACCCCTCCTTCAAAGCAGAAAAAACAGAAAAAAACAGAATGGCCCTCCTTCCATAACTCCAGAGCCGACCGGAGGGGGGCTGAGCTGCAGAAACCTGACCCTGAAGAGCACCGAGGATCTGCTCCTGCACACTGCTTCAATCCTGACTTTGATTTCTGCTGCTGCTCTGCTTCCTGATTGCCTTTGATTCAGATGACTTAGAGACTTCTTTAGTTTTCAAATAAAGTTTTAGTCCAGTTTTGGGGGTTTTAGTTTTAAATGAGTTTTTAGGTCCAAGTGCTTCACATATGTGCTCTTCCAGCAGACACCTGTTTAATCCTGACTTTGATTTCTGGGTCTGGTCTTCTTCCTGATTCACTGAGGCTGAGGCTGAATGTTCGGGAAATGACTCAGAAAATGAGAAAACATGTTGTCCAGCTTTGGTGGCTTGTAGTTTGTTTTACATCAGTTTGTAGGTGAAAGGTATTCCACTCATCTGTTCCTCCAGCCCTGCTCTGAACCAGCTTGTCTGGTTCTGGTCCACTTTCTGATTTGATTTTCAGTTGGATTTTAGTAGACTTCTTCAGGGAGAATGGATAAGCGTCTCAGAACAGGACGGTTCAATCCATTTCTTTTCTTTTTAAATGTAGTTCAGGCAGGTATTACAGTACTTCAGTTCATCCTGCAGAAATGGGTCAAATCCTGACTTGTACTTCTGGTTCTGGTCTGTTTCAGGATGTTGATTGTTGTTGAAGTTCAGTAGACTTCTTCGAGGAGAATGGCTCCAGTTTAAGGTCACAGCAGCTCAGTCTGGTGTGTGGCAGTTGGTGTTAAATCAGTCTTCAGGATGTACATGTATGTTTTCTTATTGTTTTCAGACGGTGAACATGCGCTGAGCGTGTCTGCAGGGTCAGAGGTGTTTGGTTTCGTTGTAGGGTTAACTTAGCTGTTGTTTCTGGAACTAATTCACTTGTGGTCATAAGATAAGATAACATAAACCTTTATTAACCCCTATGTGGGGAAAGGGAAACACGGGATAGGACAGGAAAGAGTTCACAGGATAAAGAGAATACAAATGTAAGTAACAGAACAAACAACAACAGGAATAGTTATTTGTTTGCACGACTCTCGTGATTTTACATTCATTTTCTATGTAGGATTGTCTTTGTGCAGCAAAAAGCTAAAACTAGAGAGGCAACAAGATGTTTGTGCATTTTCAGTTTGGGATATGTTACGTCTCCTTTACGACTTTACATTGACGGCATATTGAGAAAATTGTTAACATCAAATTGTCACAAACGTGCTGCATGGAGAAGGAGGCCTCTATTGATACATGAACTGCAAACTTTACTTTTTGAGAATGCTGAAAACTGTTATCTCATTTCATGTGTGTTGAGTTCTCCTGTATCAGCTCTCACATCCACAGCAGCGTCCTGAGGGGGGGCTGCAGCCCTGGATAACACTCACTGTCATAACAGCTCAAACTAATGATCAGCAGAACCCTTAAATCACTGTCCTACATCACCCACAATGCAACACGGGTGAGAGATCTGGTTGTCTTATTCTAGTAGTAGCTAATGTAGCATCGAACATCTCATCTCAAATAAATAAAACCTTTTTTTTTTATTGGGCAGGTTTCATTTTACATCTCATTGTAGTCTTAAAAGCTCAATTGTGTTGCCTTTTAAAAGACCGATGCATGTTTATAAGACTATCCTGGAGATCAGAAGCTGAATGTTTGGCCTTAAGACAACCAGAAGCTAATATTAGAAGAATTGTACGGAGGCTAAATTGAAGAAACATGTGATTTGGATAGAAAATGCTCAAGATGATAGATAGATAGATAGATGGATAGATAGGTAAATAGATAGATAGGTAGGTAGGTAGATATGGCGTTCCACAAGGATATGTACTTGGACAACTTGAGTTTAATCTTTAATGCTTACTCTATTCTTCCACAAACACAAATTACCCACAGATAGATGGATGAAAGGGTGAAGCAGCTGATTGTAAAAAAGGCTTCACTAATTCGTACACATGAACCAGATGTTTGCTCTTTTTTAAACGAGCTGTTGAGCCCGCCTCTATTTTGAAATACCTGCACAATTGCGGGGTTCGCAGACATTATGATTGTTATTGGCTCTAAATAATAAAAGCCCTTTTTAAAGCGGCTGCATTTTCCCCCAAATAAAGGTTCATACGGGCGATTCTACGCCCCCCCCCCCCCCCCCTCGCTGCAGAAGCTGTGCAGCGCCGGCCCGGCTGCAGGTGAGCTGTAATTAAACAGAAAGCAGACATTATGGAGAGGAGCTGCAGCGCTAACATCTGATCCTGAAGCAGCGCAGCAGACACGTTGCACAGTCTGAGGACTGCCAAGCAAGCCTCTAATTCACTGCTCCTCCTCCTCCCTCCCTCTCTCTCTCTCTCTCTCTCTCTCACACACACACACACACACACACGCACACACACACACACACACGCCTTCCCATTATCCATGTGTCTGCCTGTTCCTTTTTTTACAGGGAACAGGATGGAATGCAAATCTGTCTTTCAGGACGAAAGCGAGGCAGAGTGGAAGAAGAAAGGGAGGAAAGCGCCACCTCATCATTCCCCGGGTCGACCTCCAGAGGCGTCACACACACACACACACACACACACACACACACACACACACACACACACACACATGGATACACACATTTAGATTTTCTTGTTCAATATTCTTTTATAAGACGAGACAATGCAAAGACGTACACTTACGGACCCAAAGCTACAGAACAAGAATAGACACCAATCGTTTTTTGTTCCCGTGGTTTCAACACTTTTCCTCTTTCATGCATTTTGCTGTTTACGACCACTCCCTAACAAACTCATCAAGATTCCCTCTCAGCACACGGTCCTCTCTCCAACGGACAGCAGTAACTTCCTCACAGTGACATAATGTAATCAGATTACTGTTCAATGTCTCAGAATGGTGGATAACTAGCAGGATTACGGTGTTAGGAGAAACCTAAGAAGAGCATATTGTTGTAAAGGATCAGATGTTATCTCTTCTCTGTAAACGTGTCTGTTCTGGAGGCTCATACTTTAAGTGTGGATCCAAACGGCTGAATCTGCTTTGTGAATGTTTATTTTATTTATGATCATTTTCTTTAGAAAGTTCTCAGAATCCAGATTTATTTGTTTTTCAAAAATTCGCAATTTTTTTCTCATAATCCTGATTTGTTCCAAACAATTCAGACTTATTTTCCCCCCAAAAATGTACATTCCTAACTCCTTTCATAATTCTCAAAATATTTAAAAAATCTAAATTTCTTAAAAAATGTCTTAGAAAAGTAAAGTCTGTTTTTAATTCAGCAGGTGAATCTATATGTTCATAACGTAGTGTGTGTGAGCCTAACTGTGTGTATTAAAGCATTTTCTGCTGTTTGAAACTGTCCTATGAGCTCATGTGTTTCCTTGTTGGTGAACTGTCTGAATATATCACTTTAAATGGTGATTATATATTATAAATATGTTTATTGCATGTTCAAAACAAGCTTTCTAAGAATATGATGAAAGTATGTTTGACTGAAATGCTTTTTTTGGGCACAAAATGCGTTCAAATAGATTTTACACGCAACAAAAACATTCCTTGTGTTTATTCTGGACAACACATGTTGACGATTGATCCTTTTCTTATCGTAGAACAGTGGTTCTCAAATGGGGGTGCGCGGACCCCTAGGGGTACGTTGGGGTACTGCAGGGGGTACGTGAGATTTAAACAAAAGGTTAATAAAAACCCACGCATGATTACAAAAATAATCTTAGTACAATAAGTTAAATAGAAAACACAATTTTGTATAAAATATTCCTAGAACCACCAAGGGGAAATGTGTGTATTGTATTTGATAGTTTTTGTTCATTAGTTTGTTAAACAGATATTACTTCAGTTGAAAAACTGAAAATATCCTTAGTTTGTTTAATTCGTGCACGAAGGAGTTCATAAATCACACACTGAGGGAACATCACTATATTGTAATTATTTATATGGGCTTTTTCGATCAAAAATGTTGGGGGTCGGTCGGGGGGTGCTTGGCTGAGAAAATGTTTCAAAGGGGGAACATTACTGAAAAGAGTTTGAGAAGCACTGGCGTAGAAGATATTGGGACGTATATTAAAGAGTCTCTGTAACTCTAAACATGTACATAAAGACTTTGATCCCCGGAGCTGTCGAAAGTTAGCTGTAAGTGGATTCAGACGGTTTGGAAAGTGAAGGTTTGTCGTTGGCATGGTTTCGGTTCAGATCAGTTCCTACAGGCTGCCGTGTGTTTGACCCCGTCTGCATACATTTCAGAATGATCTCATGACAGCACGTTGGAAAAGCCGTACAGCAATACAGTCTGAGTGATCAGAGCAACAATCCAACACACACACACACACATACACACACACATACACACACACACACAGTCACACACACACACACACACACATACACACACACACACACACACATACACACACACACACACACACACACACACACACACACAGTCAACAGAAAGGTGACAGAGAGTCAAAGAGACGACTGTGAACAAGCTGTGAAATGTGTTTCACTCTTACCTGTTAATACATTTCACAACTAGACACACACACACACACACACACACACACACACACACACACACACACACACACACACACACCGTCCGATCTTTGACATTCTTTGCAGAAACCTTTGATATGCTTCAGGTTATCCTAGTTTAGCACAAACAAGTTAAATTGAGGCCCATTTCTGATTGGTAAACACTTTTTTAGGACTCCGACGTATTCCAGATTAAAAGCTATGAATAGAAACAGGATTCTTGTACGTACTTCAACTACTGCTAAGAGTTGTTTGCACACATTAAAGAGTGTTATCTTAACACTTCAATCATAACTCAGGTCATGGTAGTGTGAAGCCTGACCTCTGACCCCGGCGTCAGACATCATGCAGCCTTTCTGCAGATTACATTCATTGAGTCGAGGAATATTTCCTAGCGTCCCCTCAAGTGACATGCTTCCTGTTTCTATCGGCAGGCCTCACATTACTGAAGCCCCGCTGTCATTAGAGCTGTTTCTGAACATCACCGTCAGCGCTGGCAGACTGATGGCTGGACACACACCGAGGTCTCTCAACTATTGGGACCAATGAAGTGTTCGAATAATGGTTTCATATTCTCTCAGTCTACGAAAACCTACTTTAAAGGGACAGTTCTTGTTGTTGTCCTAAATCCTCTCAGTGCTTGGTTTGCTGACAGATGGTCAGAATGCTTAATGTATCCAGAACGAAAACATGAATCTGGAAACACTTCAGAATTGGGAGTATGTTTTATGACGGTTATTAAGACACACACACACACACTCTTACACACACACAGGTAAGTGATGGGCGGCTGTCAGTCCAGGTGTTCCTCTGCTCGTCTGTCAGCAGAGGCAGGTAAGGGATGGGGGGTGATGAGGGGAGGTTTTTGGGGGGGAGGCTCCAAAACCATTATCCCGTTCACCCCCCAGCTGTTTCCCCCCTCGGAGCGAGACTCTTCCTCATCTCCGTTCCCGAAGAGTCGTTAAAAAACAGATCGTGTAGGCGAAGAGGCGGCGCGAGGAATGTGGAGCGAGGGATGGAGAAAGGACGGAGAGCGGAGGATTCGAATATCCCAATAAATCACAGACGGAGACGATCGGACAGGAAACGTTTATTCTCACTCTAATGTCCTTTACCGTGCTCCATCCGTCCGCTTTGCTGCATGCAGCGACCTGTGGCAGTCAGAGAGGCAGAAGGAGACACGGAGGGAAGGAGACACGGAGGGAAGGAGACACAGAGGGAAGGAGACACGGAGGGAAGGAGACACGGAGGGAAGGAGACGGACGACATTCTAAAACAATCTGAGAACCTAAGATAAAGTACAAACGCTTTGGCATCAAAATATCCTCAAAGTGCGTAAAGTGTGAGCACTTGCTTTGCGTAATAAACCCATCATCTGTAAAACGCTGTGGGATGAAGGAAGTGGAGGAACAAGTCAACATGACTTCATCCCTTCATCCTCACATCGCTGCCTCCCTAATCCCTAATCCCTTCATCCTCACATCGCTGCCTCCCTAATCCCTAATCCCTTCATCCTCACATCGCTGCCTCCCTAATCCCTTCATCCTCACATCGCTGCCTCCCTAATCCCTAATCCCTTCATCCTCACATCGCTGCCTCCCTAATCCCTAATCCCTTCATCCTCACATCGCTGCCTCCCTAATCCCTTCATCCTCACATCGCTGCCTCCCTAACCCCTTCATTCCTTCATCCTCACATCGCTGCCTCCCTATCTCCTTCATCCCTTCATCCTCACATCGCTGCCTCCCTAACCCCTTCATCCTCACATCGCTGCCTCCCTAATCCCTTCATCCTCACATCGCTGACTCCCTAATCCCTTCATCCTCACATCGCTGCCTCCCTAACCCCTTCATCCCTTGATCCTCACATCGCTGCCTCCCTAATCCCTTCATCCCTTCATCCTCACATCGCTGCCTCCCTAATCCCTTCATCCTCACATTGCTGCCTCCCTACACATATTCATCGCGTCATCTGTTCACCCATCACCCCCTTTATCCCTCCCTACTCCATTAATCCCCTCATTTACATCCCTCCATCCCTCACCCCTCAGGCCCTAATCCCTCCATCCCTCACCCCTCAGGCCCTAATCCCTCCACCCCTCAGGCCCTAATCCCTTCATCCCTCACCCCTCAGGCCCTAATCCCTCCACCCCTCAGGCCCTAATCCCTTCATCCCTCACCCCTCAGGCCCTAATCCCTCCACCCCTCAGGCCCTAATCCCTTCATCCCTCACCCCTCAGGGCCTAATCCCTTCATCCCTCACCCCTCAGGCCCTAATCCCTCCACCCCTCAGGCCCTAATCCCTTCATCCCTCACCCCTCAGGGCCTAATCCCTTCATCCCTCACCCCTCAGGCCCTGATCCCTTCACCCCTCACCCCTCAGGCTCTAATCCCTCCATCCCTTACCCCTCAGGCCCTAATCCCTCCATCCCTCACCCCTCAGGCCCTAATCCCTCCACCCCTCACCCATCAGGCCCTAATCCCTCCACCCCTCACGCCCTAATCCCTCCATCCCTCACCCCTCCGGCCCTAATTCCTCCACCCCTCACCCCTCAGGCCCTAATCCCTCCATCCCTCACCCCTCAGGCCCTAATCCCTCCATCCCTTCATCCTACATCTCTACATTCTTTCATCCCTCCAACCATTAACCCATGCCTCCGAACCCTCATCCCTTCATTCTTATTTGAATCTCTTCATCTGTCCACCCATCTATCCCCTAATCCCTAATCCCTAATCCCTAATCCCTCATCCCTAATCCCTCATCCCTTCCTCCTCTCGAACCATCTCCCCTCATCCCTTCATCTCTCCTCCCCTCATCCCTTCATCTCTCCTCCCTCATCCCTTCATCTCTCCTCTCCTCATCCCTTCATCTCTCCTCCCCTCATCCCTTCATCTCTCCTCTCCTCATCCCTTCATCTCTCCTCTCCTCATCCCCTCATCTCTCCTCCCCTCACCCCTTCCTATTCATCTTGTGCTGGCACTTTGTAAATGTCATATTTCAGGCACCACCAATCTCTGAGTCCTTCGTCAGGGTCCTGCTCTTCCTGGACTTCCTCCCAAACCGGTCTGACCGCCTTCGACCGCCTTCGACCGCCTTCGACCGCCTTCGACCGCCTTCGACCGCCTTCGACCCCCTTCGACCGCCTTCGACCGCCTTCGACCGCCTTCGACCCCCCGCCCTCCATCTATCATTACCTCCTTCATCACATCTTTAAATGGATGATGCTGTCGCAAGTTCCCTGCTAGTGGAACCATATGATATGGGACAGGTATCTGAGGAACATCTAAGGCCGACCGGACGGCTTTATCCTCGGGTCTTTTTACAACATGTTTGCACTGAACTGAATCAGGAAGAGGGACCCCTCCTCGGTGTCTCCTCCTGAGTATTCCTCACCCTCTTTCCTCGTTAAAGGCCTTTTCACATGAGAGGAGGGTCTCAGAGGGACAGATGGTGTTGTTAGATGTACAGATGGTGATTCTCCTTCAGGCAAACCTGTGATTTGTGATATTGAGGATTGTAAATAAAGTGTATTCCACTTGACAGGTGCTCGAGAATCTGAGTGGAGGTTAGGGAAGATTCAGAGCAAGAAGAGGGTGTGAGCGTGCTGTCCAAACAGACTGGAACAGAAGCAGTCATTACTGCTGTTACCTGTGTGTGTGTGTGTGTGTGTGTGTGTGTGTGTGTGTGTGTGTGTGTGTGTGCGTGTGTGTGTGTGTGTGTGTGTGTGTGTGTGTGTGTGTGTGTGTGTGTGTGTGTGCGTGTGCATGCGTGTGTGTGTGCGTGCGTGCGTGCGTGACTGACTTTATATCCTGTGTTCATAATGTCGTGTGGTCAGTGAGCGGAGAGGCAGACAGGGTGGAGCTGCCTTCAGTGTAACCACACACACACACACACACACACACACACACACACACACACACACACACACACACACACACACACACACACACACACACACACACACACACACACACACACACACACACACACACACACACACACACACACACACACTGCGTGGCAGACCTGGAGAAGCAGTGGACGCACTTTAGAATTGGGATCCATTCACATGCATGCAATTTGTTTGTATCAGAATGTTTTGCTGGTGGTCATTGAAGAAGACGTTGTCTCTTTGACCTGACCTGGGTGTGTGGTCCCTCTTTAGTGTCCCCTGGTCCCCGGCTGTGTGTGTCACTCTTTAGTGTCCCCTGGTCCCCGGCTGCTTACATGTTTTAAAGTCTACTTGTTTCTCACAGCTTAAGATTTACTGTAAAATAAAGTAAGTTTGAACTCTTATTCAATATCCAGCAGATATCTGGAACAAGACTTCTTTTGCAGGTCAAGGCTTTCCGACGCGCGCCGGCCCTTTTCGTTCAACCAAATAGCGCTTTGTTTTTGTGTGCGTCACTCTTTAGTGTCCCCTGGTCTCCCAGCTGTGTGCGTCACTCTTTAGTGTCTCCTGGTCTCCAGCTGTGTGCCTCACTCTTTAGTGTCCCCTGGTCTCAGAGCTGTGTGCCTCACTCTTTAGTGTCCCCTGGTCTCCCAGCTGTGTGCGTCACTCTTTAGTGTCTCCTGGTCTCCAGCTGTGTGCGTCACTCTTTAGTGTCCCCTGGTCTCCCAGCTGTGTGCGTCACTCTTTAGTGTCCCCTGGTCTCCCAGCTGTGTGCCTCACTCTTTAGTGTCCCCTGGTCTCCCAGCTGTGTGCGTCACTCTTTAGTGTCTCCTGGTCTCCAGCTGTGTGCCTCACTCTTTAGTGTCCCCTGGTCTCAGAGCTGTGTGCGTCACTCTTTAGTGTCCCCTGGTCTCCCAGCTGTGTGCGTCACTCTTTAGTGTCTCCTGGTCTCCAGCTGTGTGCGTCACTCTTTAGTGTCCCCTGGTCTCCCAGCTGTGTGCGTCACTCTTTAGTGTCCCCTGGTCTCCCAGCTGTGTGCCTCACTCTTTAGTGTCCCCTGGTCTCCCAGCTGTGTGCGTCACTCTTTAGTGTCTCCTGGTCTCCAGCTGTGTGCGTCACTCTTTAGTGTCCCCTGGTCTCCCAGCTGTGTGCGTCACTCTTTAGTGTCCCCTGGTCTCCCAGCTGTGTGCGTCACTCTTTAGTGTCCCCTGGTCTCCAGCTGTGTGCGTCACTCTTTAGTGTCCCCTGGTCTCCCAGCTGTGTGCGTCACTCTTTAGTGTCCCCTGGTCTCCCAGCTGTGTGCGTCACTCTTTAGTGTCTCCTGGTCTCCAGCTGTGTGCCTCACTCTTTAGTGTCCCCTGGTCTCCCAGCTGTGTGCGTCACTCTTTAGTGTCTCCTGG
>JAPTMU010000060.1:606251-611251 GCA_028583405.1 Pogonophryne albipinna | reverse complement strand
TCCTCTCCTGCTGATGTTCAGGTGTATATCAGTATGTAGTGTCTCTACTTTAAAGAGTCCTCTCCTGCTGATGTTCAGGTGTATATCAGTATGTAGTGTCTCTACTTTAAAGAGTCCTCTCCTGCTGATGTCCAGGTGTATATCAGTATGTAGTGTCTCTACTTTAAAGAGTCCTCTCCTGCTGATGTCCAGGTGTATATCAGTATGTAGTGTCTCTACTTTAAAGAGTCCTCTCCTGATGATGTTCAGGTGTATATCAGTATGTAGTGTCTCTACTTTAAAGAGTCCTCTCCTGCTGATGTTCAGGTGTATATCAGTATGTAGTGTCTCTACTTTAAAGAGTCCTCTCCTGCTGATGTCCAGGTGTATATCAGTATGTAGTGTCTCTACTTTAAAGAGTCCTCTCCTGCTGATGTTCAGGTGTATATCAGTATGTAGTGTCTCTACTTTAAAGAGTCCTCTCCTGCTGATGTTCAGGTGTATATCAGTATGTAGTGTCTCTACTTTAAAGAGTCCTCTCCTGCTGATGTTCAGGTGTATATCAGTATGTAGTGTCTCTACTTTAAAGAGTCCTCTCCTGCTGATGTTCAGGTGTATATCAGTATGTAGTGTCTCTACTTTAAAGAGTCCTCTCCTGCTGATGTTCAGGTGTATATCAGTATGTAGTGTCTCTACTTTAAAGAGTCCTCTCCTGCTGATGTTCAGGTGTATATCAGTATGTAGTGTCTCTACTTTAAAGAGTCCCTCACACTCTCACACAGTTTATTTAGCAGATATTGTAATCTGTGATAACAAACATGCTGCTGTTATCTCCTCTCTGTGAGGGTTTTATCAGTACAGTGTGTGTAACCGCAGAGGTAGATATGTGTGTGTGTGTGTGTGTGTGTGTGTGTGTGTGTGTGTGTGTGTGTGTGTGTGTGTGTGTGTGTGTGTGTTGTGTACACTCAAAAGTTTGAAGGCTCGCTGGGTTCAGCTCATTATCTTAGCATAACGAGCTGAACCCACTATTTAACTTCATCACCTCTGAGTCAGCAAACTGCAGGGGTCCCTTTTTACATAGATGCAAATGGCGCCTGAACGCACCATGACGTGATAGTACACACACGCACGCACACACACACACACACACACACACACACACACACACACACACACACACACACACACACACACACACACACACACACACACACACACACACACACACACACACACACACACACACACACACACACACACACACACACACACACACACACACACACACACACACACAGGTGTGACGGGAGACTGGAGGCTGTGGATTTACTACACAGGAAGTGAAGGACAGCAGGAGGTTATTAACACACACACTTATACTACACTATGTAATATACTTTTTTTATATTACTCAATTATGTATATTATAATACATGGCACCTTTCCTAATGCAGAGGATTTATATAATATTTGTATCTTTATTGCTGCACCATATTATTTTATAACCATTGCTCTATTTTATAAAATCCACTAATGATCACATCGTCCTCAAAGTTTAGGCTTTGAATCCGTCAATTAACATCTACCCCATCTTATCATTACCATCAGACCTGTGTGTGTGTGTGTGTGTGTGTGTGTGTGTGTGTGTGTGTGTGTGTGTGTGTGTGTGTGTGTGTGTGTGTGTGTGTGTGTGTGTGTGTGTGTGTGTGTGTGTGTGTGTGTGTGTGTGTGTGTGTGTGTGTGTGTGAGGGGTTGTCTGGATGTGCAACCAGGTCTATTTAGAACTGCATTCACTTTTTGGCTTGTCTCTCACACTGCTTGTATTTATTTTAATATGATACTGTTTGTTTGCATAGCTGTGATTTTCAGAGCTAAAACTAAGCTTTAACTTTAGTGCATAAGAACAAATAAAGCATTTAAATCTTTGTCTCTTAAGTTCCTTTTCTTAAATCAAAGTAGAGGAGATTCTCCTGAGTCAGAGCAGCGCTGGATATTTTCCTCCAGAAACATTTCTGTGTGTCTGGCAGCAGCTCTGTGCTCATAGTTTCCATCGCTGCTCCCTGAGTGTGTGTGTGTGTGTGTGTGAGTGTGTGTGTGTGTGTGTGTGTGTGTGTGTGTGTGTGTGTGTGTGTGTGTGTGTGTGTGTGTGTGTGTGTGTGTGTGTGTGTGTCAGGAGACGGGGGATGGGTTTGATATTCTTCTCATGTTAGGAAACAGAGAGCAGAGAGACATGAAGTGTTTTCACATTCCTCTCTCTCTGTGTTTTAATCCTTTTCTACTCAGAGCTTCGTTAGTTCTTTAAATTAAATATCTTACACTCTTTTTATTATTTCATGTCCTTTTTAGTTTTGTTTCTTCTCCTTGTCCCTCCTTTTGTCTCCACACAAGGAATCTTAGTTCGGCTGATTTCCACATCACTCTAAACATGTATTGGGAAAGCGTGATTGGCTGCCGATTGGTGATGTCACAGTCTGTCTGAAAGGGAATATGTATTTGTTTTACTCTATTTGATATGTGTTAGAAAGAACAACGCGTCTCTGAATATTGACACACCCTAAAAAACAAGTATTCATATTAGGGATTATTAACAGTAATGTGTGTGTGTGTGTGTGTGTGTGTGTGTGTGTGTGTGTGTGTGTGTGTGTGTGTGTGTGTGTGTGTGTGTGTGTGTGTGTGTGTGTGTGTGTGTGTGTGTGTGTGTGTGTGTGTGTACTACAGTACCTGTAAGTAAGTATACTGTTCCTCCTAGATAAAAACTACTTTTGACATTTTCTGAATCAATAAAAATACACACCCCAACAAATTTTAATTATTCATAACAAACCAGACATATCAGTGACATGTTGATGGAGTAAACCTGTGTGTTACACTGTATGTGTTCCCCCTAGTTCCTCTCCCAGGTGAGCTGCACCTGGAGAGTCTCATATTTGTACACTTAACATGTTAATTGTATTTAATCCAATGCATTTCATTACTTTAAAGGAGTCTTCTGTGTTGTTTGGGTCATTGGTGGAAGTTTGTTATCCAGGGTTTACCTGAGGGGCGTCACACATTGCTAACCTGAGGCTTAAAACAAAACATATCTTTTTTTAAACTGTCTTTAATGTTCAAACCTAGTGGGAAAAAATATATAAGAAAACTCATGCAGAAAAATCTGAAATGGAAAAGAACTGAAACTAAATATATACAAATAATGAAATCAGGAAGATAACTTAAAGATTCTTATTGTAAAACTCATGCAGAACAATCTAAGGAAACGTAAAGAAACAAATAATCTAAACAATAGTGACTTCTCAAATGCAGTGAACATTTAAAGCACTAACTACGAACACTCAGGGACTTCAGGACAGTAGTTTTATTGCGTCCTCCACTGAGCTGTGGAGGTATGCTCTGAGTTGAATGTGACCTCACTCAGTTACAGAGCGGGGGAGGGGGGTGAGTCATACATGTGGACGTGGCCTCTCTCTCTCTCTCTCTCTCTATCTATCTATCTCTCTCTCTCTCTCTCTCTCTATCTATCTCTCTCTCTCTCTCTCTTCATCTTCGTCCGTCCCTCTTTCTGCTTCCCAAACCCAAGCAACCCTTCAATTATGTTTTTTATTTCTGGCAGAGAGAGAACTAAGGAGCCTCCATGAACTCCTCTCTCTCTCTCTCTCTCTCTCTCTCTCTCTCTCTCTCTCTCTCTCTCTCTCTCTCTCTCTCTCTCTCTCTCTCTCCGTCTGAACCGGGAAACTCCTTTATATATTTATAAAGTTCCCTAAGTTTACCTGTGGGTAGAAAGCGCGTTAGGTGGCAGCAGAGTTCGCACTCACACACACTATACAGCTGCAGGTATTCCTGTGTTGGTCCCTGAAGGCAGCATCTCCCTGGTCCAATGGGATTTAGGATCATGTCAGAAGGTCATCTCTGTGTCAAGCAAACGTTTTATGATGCTTACAAGTTTAGTTCAGCAGGATAATCTCCACATGTTAAAACCACTTTATGGTTTCTGAAGTAAAAAGCTAACGTTATATAAAGAAACTACAGCACGGTCACATGACTTCACGTCTCCACCGCTAAGCTAAAGGCGGCTAATGTTGGGCTATAAAGGAACTACAGCACGGTCACATGACTTCACGTCTCCACCGCTAAGCTAAAGGAGGCTAATGTTGGGCTATAAAGGAACTACAGCACGGTCACATGACTTCACGTCACCACCGCTAAGCTAAAGGTGGCTAATGTTGGGCTATAAAGGAACTACAGCACGGTCACATGACTTCACGTCACCACCGCTAAGCTAAAGGAGGCTAATGTTGAGCTATAAAGGAACTACAGCACGGTCACATGACTTCACGTCACCACCGCTAAGCTAAAGGAGGCTAATGTAGGGCTATAAAGGAACAACAGCACGGTCACATGACTTCACGTCACCACCGCTAAGCTAAAGGAGGCTAATGTTGGGCTATGAAGGAACTACAGCATGGTCACATGACTTCACGTCACCACCGCTAAGCTAAAGGCGGCTAATGTTGGGCTATAAAGGAACTACAGCACGGTCACATGACTTCACGTCACCACCGCTAAGCTAAAGGCGGCTAATGTTGGGCTATAAAGGAACTACAGCACGGTCACATGACTTCACGTCACCACCGCTAAGCTAAAGGCGGCTAATGTTGGGCTATAAAGGAACTACAGCATGGTCACATGACTTCACGTCACCACCGCTAAGCTAAAGGCGGCTAATGTTGGGCTATAAAGGAACTACAGCACGGTCACATGACTTCACGTCACCACCGCTAAGCTAAAGGCGGCTAATGTTGGGCTATAAAGGAACTACAGCACGGTCACATGACTAAAAAAACAACTAAAACAAATTTAAAAGTAATGCTGTTGCTGATAATTCAAGGTGAGAAACAGGGGAGATGACAAGAAAAACGAAAAGAGAGAGAGTCAGCTGTGGGAGGAAAACACCCCCCTCTCTCTCTCTCTCTAACTCTCTCTAACTCTCTCTCTCTCTCTCTCTCTCTCTCTCTCTCCGTGGC
>JAPTMU010000060.1:601251-603751 GCA_028583405.1 Pogonophryne albipinna | reverse complement strand
CTTTTTCCTTCTGTCTCCAGTTCCTGCAGTCTGCATATGCACTTTTACTCACACTCCCTAATCTCTCGCCCACATGACTTCGCCTATTTCCTCCTCTCTGCCTTTCCTTCTGTCCTTTCTCTTTGTTGTGAAATATAAACAGCTTAGCTATTACTTTTACACCAATGCAAACTAGTCAAAGAAGTGGACGAGCACAAGACTTTTGATGAGTTACTTATTGACTTTTATTCTGACTTGTTGCTGATGTGATCCATTTCAGCCGAGTGATAAACTGGGAGTAAGGACATGATAACAGACTTCACTTGGATACCTACAGGTTTAAGCATAATGTTGTTTTAGCAGAATATCTTTGGGAAGATTAAAAACCAAGCGTGCTGTTAACAAAAAGCAAAAACAACCAAGAATGAAAACAATACCAACCTCATCTCCTCGTCTAAAGACAGAGCAACACACATAAACACATAAACCAAGGAGTAGAACAAGCAGCCCTCTCATCTCACTCTAAGTAAGAAACATTAGGCGCGTTCACACCGCAGTACTTTTCCCACTTTAGTTCCGATATAGTTCCAAAATGTCGCGTTCACACCAAAAAAATCCGGAACTAAATGA
Source organism: Pogonophryne albipinna (assembly GCA_028583405.1). Lineage (NCBI taxonomy): Eukaryota > Metazoa > Chordata > Actinopteri > Perciformes > Artedidraconidae > Pogonophryne > Pogonophryne albipinna. Next base: position 603,142 of record JAPTMU010000060.1, on the reverse strand, counting down.
GTTCATGAGAACCTTTTCACCCTATTTCCCGTCCCTGCTAGAGAGCAGGTACTTTCGTGGGAGAAAAAGGTTCCTACGTCTGATTGGCTGGGCGGATTGCAAACCTCCCAAAACGTTTTGTGAAGCCGCCATTTTATTATCCTCGCATTAGCATTATTAGCATTAGCATTAGCCCAGCGCACAAACGCAGAAGCCTCATCTCAATACCCCTCCTCGTATTGACGACGAACCCTTCCTTGCGTCTTAGCTCCGCCTCCGTAAGATGCGAACGAGGGACACGAGGAGGTGACGCGAGGACAGAGGAGTCCTCAGGTATTAATTGGGATGTCCTCGTTCACTCAAACGTCACTCTTAAACGACGTCTGCTAATGATGACATGCGCACAGCTGTATCCCCTCTCATCGGGCTGAACTGAAGAACCTTTAGAACCGGCCCATTTGTTGTTAAACATTTATTTAAATGAATGAATCTTTCTCTTGTTAGTCAAGGAATTCAATGTATGATGGTTGGTCCTGCTTTTGTGTTCCGTTTTGGTGTAAAAGGTAGCCTACATTTAAATAAAACTATAATGAGAGTAATGTGAAGCCTTTTAGAAATGAATTGCACATAATCATTCCCACGGAGCTGTGAGCACTTAAACATTTATGTGACGCTTTTCCACTCATCTTCCAGTTGTCGGTTTTCCTCTGTTGAAATGGACCAGCTGTGAAGGTGGGGGCGGGGCTTATATAGGCGAGTAGTGAAAACACTTCTGCGTAGTCTGCTCGCGTGTATCCTCCCTTTTGTCTCCTCACATACCCCTCCTCCCTCACCCCTACTCCCTCACCCTTCCTCCCTCACCCCTCCTCCCTCACCCCTCCTGCCTCACCCCTCCTCCCTTACCCCTCCTCCCTCACCCCTCCTCCCTCACCCCTACTCCCTCACCCTTCCTCCCTCACCCCTCCTCCCTCACCCCTCCTCCCTCACCCCTCCTCGACTCCTCCGTGTGCATTTCAGCTATTGGGACGTCCTTCAAAATGGCGTGTCTTGATCGATTTCCGGGTCAAGTCCCGGAGGAGGGGAAGAGAGGAGTCGAGGAGGGGTATTGGGATGAGGCTAGAGCGACTAACCCAAAAGAAAACATGGGAGCGGTGGAGATGAGGAGGTGTCGGCGTTCTGGCGATTTACTCGGAAGGCCAGTCCCCAACTTCCGGCCGGGGACTCCGGGTGGCAGTACACGCCTCGAAGTGGTTTGCAGCCTGCCAGTAAACCCAAAGCAGAAGAAGAAGAAGTGACGTCAGCGGCTTAATTTGCCTAATCCTCCCCCAGGGAACTTATTCCGGTGTGAACGCGATCTGCTCTTTAGTTAATCAGAACTAAAGAGTTCTGATGAACTAAGTACGGCAAAGTACTTGGCGTGAAAGCGCCTATTTAGGGAACAGATTTCACCAAAACGTCCGACTATCCCTTCAAACTAACAGTTTCAAGCTAAATTCTGATTGCTCTCAAATCATATTTGTATCTCAAATCCGATCTCTAAGAAAGCTGCGTGTGATCAGATGTGTGTGTCAAGGCATCAACAACCTTTCTGCTGGTGCTGATGAAGGCCTCAGAAACGTAGTCTCTGCGCTGAAGACACAGCGAGGAAGCTTGAGAACTGGAGCTCCATCATTGCTCCATTGGATTTACAGTTGCACAGGCAAAGGTGCATTTTAAGGTATTTGTTTTCGTCCTCCAGAGACGTCTGCTTGTCACAGACACTCTTGATTTGAAAACTTTGACAGAACCGTTGAAATCCAGTTTGAGCGTCTCAGATACATCTGTTGAAATTTGCAAAGATTTCATTTTGTGTAACAACAGTATATTACATTCAAAAGCACCTCATGAAACACCAAGTGTCCTCGTGCCCGAG
>JAPTMU010000060.1:545671-592751 GCA_028583405.1 Pogonophryne albipinna | reverse complement strand
AACTGTTTAATGCAGTTAATTATTCAAAATGTCAGAGTTCTTTATTTTTAAACTGAAACTTGAGCTACTGTTCAAACATAAATAACAACAAACCTGGAATTATGCATTTGGGACTTTTTTTTGCTTTTTCTTGTTGTACCGAACCGTGACCTCCAAACCGAGGTACGAACCGAACCGTGACTTCTGTGAACCGTTACACCCCTAACACACACACACACACACACACACACACACACACACACACACACACACACACACACACACACACACACACACACACACACACACACACACACACACACACACACACTGGGTGTTATTTTGGACATTTTAGGGTCCGAAGATTGTACTATTACTTTTGTGAACTGCAATGTTCCCGTATTAAATTGTTTTAAATTAGGATTTAATTGATGTACTGCAGCACGACAAAGGCTTAGTATTTGGTTTGACACAAACTGGACTTTCACAGACTTTCAAGGGAGAAACAGACAATCATTATTCAATTATTCAATGTCAACATTGGACTGAGGAGATAAAATACTGCTGTTGGGCTATAAAGGAACTACAGCACGGTCACATGACTTCACGTCACCACGCTAAGCTAAAGGCGGTTAATGTTGCAACTGTACCAATACATGGAACCTACAGATGTACTACAAATATGTTGGATCTCCAAATGTCTGAATGTCATGTGTTCTTATGTATGGGATGGCTGTCAGATGTTGACAATGAAGAGTTGTAACGTATATGTTTTGCTCGATCTTAGTGCTGCATTTGATACTATCGATCATGATATCTTATTGCAAAGACTAGAGCACTTAGTTGGCATACAGGGAACTGCTTTAGGCTGGTTTAGGTCCTATCTATCTGAACGCTCTCAGTTTGTACGTGTCAATGATGAATCTTCCACGCAAACCAAAGTTAGCCATGGAGTGCCACAGGGCTCAGTGCTCGGACCTATTTTGTTCACATTGTATATGCTTCCGTTAGGCAATATTATAAGGAATCATTCTGTAAACTTTCATTGTTATGCGGATGATACTCAACTATATTTATCAATCAAGCCTGATTAAATTAATCATCTAAATAAAGTTCAAGACGGCCTCAAGGACTTAAAAACGTGGATGACCTTAAACTTTTTGATGTTAAACACGACCAAAACTGAAGTTATTGTACTTGGCCCGAAGAATCTACGAAACAAATGATCTAAAGATATACTAACTCTGGATGGCATTAATTTGGCCTCCAGTGAGACTGTAAGGAATCTTGGTGTTATATTTGATCAGGATTTATCCTTTAACGCCCACATTACATTACATTGCATTTAGCTGACGCTTTTATCCAAAGCGACTTACAATAAGTGTGTTCGACCAACAAAATAGAAACTTGAAGAAAACAGAATCATAAAGTACATCAGGTTTCATAGAGCAAAAACATTTCAAGTGCTACTCAACTGGCTTTAGATAAGCCAGCCCTTTATTAGTATATAAGTGCTTTGTTAATAGTTCTATCGCTCGAAGTGGAGTCGAAAGAGATGAGTTTTCAGTCTGCGCCGGAAGGTGTGTAAGCTATCTGCTGTCCTGATGTCAATGGGGAGCTCATTCCACCATCTTGGAGCCAGGATAGCAAACCCACGTGTTTTTGATGATGGGAACTTGGGTCCCCTTCGCAGCGAGGGTGCAGCGAGCCGTTTGGTTGATGCAGAGCGGAGTGCACGTGCTGGGGTGTACGGTTTAACCATGTCCTGGATGTAGGAAGGGCCAGATCCATTCGCAGCATGGTACGCAAGTACCATTGTCTTGAAGTGGATTCTAGCAGTTACCAGAAGCCAGTGGAGGGAGCGGAGGAGCGGAGTGGTGTGGGAACATTTAGGAAGGTTGAAGACCAGACGAGCCGCTGCATTCTGGATGAGCTGCAGAGGTCGGATGGCACATGCAGGTAGACCAGCCAGGAGGGAGTTGCAGTAGTCTAGGCGTGAGATGACGAGAGCCTGGACCAGAACCTGCGTCGCTTTCTGGGTCAGCTGGGACGAATCTTCCTGATGTTGTAAAGCGTGTATCTGTAGCAGCGGGTTGTAGCAGCGATGTTTGCAGTGAAGGACAGGTTGTTATCTAGGGTCACACCCAGATTCCTTGCAGTCTGAGTCGGGGAAACAACAGAGGTGCCGATGTTGATTGTTAGGTCAAGAGTGGGACAATCTTTTCCCGGAAGGAAAAGCAGTTCAGTCTTGTCAAGGTTGAGCTTGAGGTGATGAGCAGACATCCACTGAGAGATGTCAGCTAGACAAGCAGAGATGCGTGCGACGACCTGGGTCTCTGAGCGGGGAAAGGACAGAATTAATTGGGTGTCGTCAGCGTAGCAGTGGTATGAAAAACCGTGCGGGCTAATGACTGATCCGAGCGAGTTTGTGTACAAGGAGAAGAGGAGGGGACCAAGAACAGAGCCCTGAGGGACCCCTGTAGTTAATTGACAAGGGTCGGACTCGGACCCTCTCCAAGTTACCCTGTAGGTGCGGTCTTTGAGGTATGAGGTGAGGAGGGAAAGTGCAGAGCCTGAAACTCCAAGTTCTTGGAGAGTGCGAAAGAGGATCTGAAGGTTCACCGTGTCGAATGCAGCAGACAGGTCCAACAGGATGATGACAGAGGAGAGGGAGGCTGCTTTAGCAGTGTGCAGTTCCTCAGTGACAGCAAGGAGGGCAGTTTCTGTGGAGTGACCTGCCTTGAAACCAGACTGGTGCGGATCCAGAAGGTTGTTCTGATGGAGATAACAGGAGAGTTGTTTAAAGACAGCGCGTTCAAGTGTTTTAGACAGGAACGGGAGGAGAGAGACAGGCCTGTAGTTTATAACATCAGACGGGTTGAGAGTGGGTTTCTTTAGGAGAGGGTTTACTCTTGCCTCCTTGAGACTGTTTGGAAAGTGACCAGAAGTTAGAGAAGTGTTGATGAAATGGGTGAGAAACGGTAGAATATCAGGAGCGATAGTCTGAAGGAGGTTTGAAGGGATAGGGTCCAGAGGACAGGTGGTAGGGCGGGCAGAGGTAATGAGGGTAAGAACCTCACTTGGAGAGAGAGGGGGAAAGGAGGTCAGTGTGTGGGTGAAAGGAGGGTCTGGTGACCCAGCGGTGAGTAGAGGTGAGTCAGAAAAAGAAGAGCGAATATCATCAACCTTTTTTTCAAAGTGGTTAAAATAAAATAATAAATAAAATCAATTTCAAGGACCGCCTACTTCCATCTACGTAACATTGCAAAAATCAGGCATATCTTGCCTCAAAACGATGCAGAGAAACTAGTCCATGCATTTGTTACTTCAAGGCTGGATTATTGTAACTCTTTATTATCAGGGTGTACCAAGAAGTCAGTCAAGTCGCTTCAGCTGATTCAAAATGCTGCAGCTCGTGTACTAACCAGAGTTAGGAAAAGGGACCACATTACTCCTGTTCTGGCTGCCTTACACTGGCTCCCTATAGAACACAGGATAGAATTTAAAATTCTTCTTCTCGCCTACAAAGCCCTTAATGGGCAGGCACCATCTTACCTTAAAGAACTCATTATACCCTACTGTCCTACTAGGGCATTGCGTTCCAAGAATGCAGGGTTGTTGGTTGTTCCTAGAGTCTCTAAAAGTACAACGGGAGCCAGAGCCTTTTCTTATCAAGCTCCACATTTGTGGAATCAGCTTCCAGTTTGTGTTCGGGCGGCAGACACCCTATCCATTTTTAAGAGTGCGCTTAAGACCTTCCTTTTTGATAAAGCTTATAGTGATAAAATAAAATAATCTAATAAGAGTGCATTGACGTTAGTGTTAATTTCGTCAGCTATTTTTTAATTTAGTTTTAGTCTTAGTCCTGTGTTAAATTTCCTTTTTAGTTTGTCATATTTAGTCACCTTCATCCTGTTTTTATTTAGTCAAGTTTTAGTCGACTAAAAGTCTGAGCATTTTAGTCAAAGAAAACTAATTATTTTAGTCTACTTTTTGTCAATGAAAACTGACATTTTAGTCATCAGATTATATAGAACATTTTAGTCAAACTGGTCTAGCCAAAACCAATAACTTGTCATTTTAGTCAAACTTATTTCACAATAAGATTATATCTTGTCCTTATTTGATGAAACACAGGTTGAATGATTAAGAATGCAGCTTTGCAGAGAGTATCTGGTTTGTGGTGTTTGTACCAGCTGTGTTATGGCCACATTGCTTCCCTTCTGATAAAACAATGCATTCGCTTTTTTTTTTCGCCTCATTGTAGCGAAAATGGGCCCAAATATCACATTGTTTCTTTCTCCCAAGCAGTGGTGGCTTTAGACTTTTTCGTTGTCAGTCATTTTGACGGACAGGATCGTAACATTTCCGTCATAATCCATTATTTTCCGTCGAGTGCACAATTGATCAATCACTCGCGCTGACGGGGGGGGTATTCGGTTAACGCGAGTGCGACCATTGCTCCCAAGCCCTGTTGTTGCCATTTCATTTTCTGTTAAATAAGGTTAGTTAGACCACGAGTTAGACCACGAGTTAGACCATGAGTTAGACCACGAGTTAGACCACGAGTTAGACCACGAGTTAGACCATGAGTTAGACCATGAGTTAGACCCGAGTCTTCCTGACAGTTCACAGTGTGCCGCTGCCCGGTGTAATTCAAATGTACCGCCGCGCGCAGCACAGACACACAGCTGCTGCCCAGCCGCAGCACAGACACACAGCTGCTGCCCTGCCGCAGCACAGACACACAGCTGCTGCCCAGCCGCAGCACAGACACACAGCTGCTGCCCTGCCGCAGCACAGACACACAGCTGCTGCCCTGCCGCAGCACAGACACACAGCTGCTGCCCTGCCGCAGCACAGACACACAGCTGCTGCCCTGCCGCTGCACAGACACACAGCTGCTGCCCAGCCGCAGCACAGACACAGCTGCTGCCCTGCCGCAGCACAGACACACAGCTGCTGCCCTGCCGCAGCACAGACACACAGCTGCTGCCCTGCCGCAGCACAGACACACAGCTGCTGCCCTGCCGCAGCACAGACACACAGCTGCTGCCCAGCCGCAGCACAGACACACAGCTGCTGCCCTGCCGCAGCACAGACACACAGCTGCTGCCCTGCCGCAGCACAGACACACAGCTGCTGCCCAGCCGCAGCACAGACACACAGCTGCTGCCCTGCCGCAGCACAGACACACAGCTGCTGCCCTGCCGCAGCACAGACACACAGCTGCTGCCCTGCCGCAGCACAGACACACAGCTGCTGCCCAGCCGCAGCACAGACACACAGCTGCTGCCCTGCCGCAGCACCGGAAATGGAACTGCTGGGAGAAAAACTGACTATCAGAGATGTAACGTTATCTTTGATAATATTTCGTCTCCTCATTTTTCGTCAACGAAAGTAAAGAGAGATTTTGGCATAGTTTTTATTTAGTAAACTACATTTTCGTCTGGTCACTTTTCGTCAACGATATTGCATGATGATTTCGTTACAGTTATTGTTTACTACCGTCGGTGCCGTCTCGTCATCGTCTCGTTTTCGTCATGGAAAAAAAGGTCGTTGACGAACATATTTCGTCATAGTTTTAGTCAACACAATTAACACTAATTGACGTAGATAAAAAACTTAGATCTTATATTTAAAACTTTATCCAAACCTTTCCCCTCTCTGACCTCTCGAGGTTCTAATAGAGGGCAACAGGTTGCAGAGAAGGCCTAGCCCGGCCCGGGAGTGTGGAACGTAGTCACAGACCTACTCCTACCTCTGACAAATTCAGGTTCCAGTGGGGACCTCTCTCCCTGCGTGCCTCTCCACCTCTGTTTCCTACTTCTTACTTGCTACCCTTTTCCCTCAACCTATCCTAAGGGAGTGCATGTATGTAGACACGTTAGTTTGGCTGCTATAGGCTTGGACTGTTGGGGGGGGGGCACCTTACTCCGTCTTTCTGGCTGTTTGTACCTGTGTACTCTCATGTTCCGATTAACCCAGCTTCCCCCAAATCTCTTTTTTGTGTCCATATCTACGCCGGGATCCTGAGTCGAGGTTGATCCTGTTGCTGTGGACGTGTGTCCTGGATCCTCTATCCTGAGCACTGGATCTGAGTCCTGGACTTCGAGTCGTAGCTGAACCTGTCTCTGCGGTCCTGCCAGACTCTCACCATACTACTTCCCTGATGGCTCCCACAGGATTGTTGACATCCTCGTGGATTCATCTTCCTATTATACACACATGCATTTCCAAACATTTGGACTACCTATGTTGCAAATGTATTATCTTTTCAATTTACACACGGCATCTATTGCACGTCTGTCCGTCCTGGAAGAGGGATCCCTCCTCTGTTGCTCTCCCTGAGGTTTCTCCCATGTTCCCTTTAAACTGTGGGTTTTCTCTGGAAGTGTTTCCTTGTACGATGTGAGGGTCTAAGGACAGAGGGTCTAAGGACAGAGGGTCTAAGGACAGAGGCTCTAAGGACAGAGGGTCTGAGGACAGAGGGTCTGAGGACAGAGGGTCTAAGGACAGAGGGTGTCGTATTGTCATACTGATATTCTGTACAAACTGTGAAGTCCACTGAGACAAGTGTAACATTTGTGATATTGGGCTATATAAATAAACATTGATTGATTGATTGATTGATTGATTGATTGATTGATTGATTGATTGATTGATTGACTGTCTGCTCCTGGGTGACCTGTGTTCGTTGACGGATCATACACAGATGGATGCTTTATTGATCCCAAATGTGGAAATGATTGAGTTCCAGCGTTCAGGCATTCGAATACTAACATTCAGTAGAGTCTTCATCATGAGTCTTCAGAGACTTCCAGACGCTGTTCTCCACACAGACTTTCATTTTACTTTAATTAATGTTCATACTTCATATACATCTCTAAATGAAGCGGTTGTATCTGGACACACACACACACAAACACACACACACACACAAACACACACACACACACACAAACACACACACACACAAACACACACACACACAAACAAACACACACACACACACACACACACAAACACACACACACACACAAACACACACAAACACACACACACACACACACACACACACACACAAGTCAAAGTCAATGTCAACTTTATTGTCAATCTCAAAATATGTTAGTACACACAGAAAGATCGAAATAGTGTTTCAGTCCAGAGGTATAAAAAACTCACACATTAAAATACAAGGACACTCATACTATAACAAAAGATGATGTACATAGTGCAAATGGGAGTGCAACATTACACACACACAAACACATGCACACACACACACACACACACACACACACACACACACACACACACACACACACACACACACACACACACACACACACACACACACACACACACACACACACTGAAACCTCAGCATCTACCTGGCTGCCACGTTGGCACCCCCCAAACTCCTAAATGTCTTTATGGAGGTATTTAAAAAGCCCCCCCCTCTGGCTCTTTCCAGCATGGCGTCGGGGGGCCGGGGGTCCCCTCTTCCTCTTCTTTCTTCTCCTCTTTTCAAGTCCCTTCTTCTCTCCCTCTCAGCAATTTTTAAATAGTCCTTCTTCCCATATTAGCGTCTCTGAGAGCCCGTTAACGATCCAGTCCCTCCGACCCACTGCTGGCTTCTGTTAGCACTTAGCCACGTTAGCAGGGGGTGAAAAGCGACGGAGAGGCGGAGCTGCTCGATTGGACCTGCAGGTTTTGAAGTTTTATGGAGGTGTTTTAAATTGGATTTCGGGGGGTTTACGTTAAAATGTTTATAGCTGCCACCTTGTTCATTGTGGGGCCCTTTATTTTGTTACATCGTCAGGAAGTTATATTTTTCCACGTGAGCCAAAAAGCAAGGGTTCAAAACCAAAACAACTCGTGGTTTCCTGCACTTTGACACGATGCATGTTTTCTGCAGATTATCAGATTGGTTTGAAACAGCAGAAAGGTGCACTGACGTGGGGTCTGTTGTCACTGCACAACCCTAACCCTGGTTCTGTGCTAACTGATAGCAGTTTATACAAACTACCTTTTTAAATAATAATAATAATACATGTCATTTAGATAGCGCTTTTCCTGGTGCTCAAAGCGCTTAAAGACGAGGTTCGGGACGTCCGTACTTCTGGGCCAGAGCAACTTTCAGAAAACCATTGACCTCCAGCCCCGGGGACAGAAAGGGAAACCATGCCAATCCATTCCTGTCCAACTTCATGGCAATGATACTCCTACAAACCCATTCTCATTGTTTTTCCATTGGAGCACTTCTCCTGTCTATAGGTCAGAGGTCACAGTCGAACACGCCCATCTGAGACCAATCCTGACAGGGAAGTGATCTGTGTTGGTATCGACAGAGGAGGAATTCCCTCTGAGCCGCAGAGAGATCTCTCCAGGCAGCCTGCGGTTTGAGCTTAGACAAAAATAGGAAGGAAATAAAATAAAAATATTTGTACGACTATTTATATTTTGTTGCACTGTTGAAAACGTTTGGTATCTTGTATTTTGAGGAGATGCTGTGACCGGTATGTTTGATATGTGGAGAGAAGTTGTCAAAGGTGCTGCAGCCTTTACGTATTGGAGGAAGAACACGGGAGAGGAAGACAGCTGACGATCTGCAGTCATCATTCAATCCGTTCACTCTTTTCAGGGTGCAGCTATAGGTGTTATTTATTTCAAAGTGGACCCGTTTTAATTATTTTCTTCCCGTGTGCAGAGGACTCCCCAAGTGCTGTTTGGTTGATTTTACAGTAGGCCTGTGCATTTCATTTATTCTCCTTATGAAAAATATAAAAAACTGTAGTCTTTGTCTATGATATAACAACAACAACAACAACAACAACTGTATAAGCTATCATGCTATCAGATATGTTTTGCGGCACCAGAAAAAATAAATGGGTGGAAAAAAGGGGGCAAAATGGCTCTTTTGGTCCAAAAGGTTGCAGAGCCCTGATCTATGCTCTGCACTCAGCCTGAGAACAATCGAGAGCTTTCTGAACAGTAAGCATCGACACATGGAGAGAAACGACACACAACCTGGAACAATATATCTCACATGTATAAAGTTGACTTCTTACGCATTTACCCGCACATTGGTCTCTTGCACTATTTGAATTCTGTTCTTCTTCTTTTTGCTTTAATATTTGCAATTAGGCACGTTCACACCGGAGTACTTTTACCCGTACTTTTCCCGTTTAGTTCCGATAGTGCCTGGAATTTTGCGTTCACACCAAAAAGAGAACTTAGTTCTGAAAACTTTTACCCCCATTTTCAGTCCCTGCTAGAGAGGTGGTATATCCTGGGGAGAAAGAAGTACCAATTTCGATTGGCTGGGCGAATTGCAAACCACGCCCCGTAAAACTCTGAAAAGTTTTGTGAAGCCGCCATTGTATTTGCTTTCATTAGCATTATTAGCATTAGCATTAGCCCAGCGCACCAACGCAGAGAGACTAACTTATGGCAACACAAAAGAAAACATGGGAGCGGTGGAGATGAGGAGGTGTCGGCGTTCTGGCGATTTACTGGGAAGGCTTCAGTAGAAGCTGCTGGGAGTCCCAGCAGCTTCTACTGACGCCTTCCCCAACTCCGGGGACTTCCGGCCGGGGACTCCGGGTGGCAGTATACGCCGTGAAGTGGTTTGCGGCCTGCCAGTAAACCCAAAGCAGAAGAAGACGAAGTGACGTCAGCAGCTCATTTGCGTAATCTTCCCTCAGGGACTTATTCCGGTGTGAACGCGATCTCTACTTAGTTCCATGGGGTACTAAGTGCTGGCACTAAGTACTGGCACTAAGTGCTGCCACTAAGTGCTGCCACTAAGTGCTGGCTCTATGTGCTGGCACTAAGTACGGCAAAGTACTTTGTGTGAAAGCGGCTATTGATTGTGATAAATTGTGTATAGATGTGTGTGTGAAAGGTGTTTGGTAAAGAAATTTGAGCAGATGTGAACATTTTAGAAGGAAAAAGCTGTGATATTTAAACAGAAAAACGTCCAGAAAGAAACGGATTGAAGTTGTAAAAAAGCTTTAATATAATATCTGGAGGAAAAAGGATATTAAAAAAAAAAAAATTGTAATATCAATGGAAGAAATTAAAAAAAAAGCAAGAACACAACGAAAGGGTTCCTTTAATATTTGCACTTGATTGTGATTGTCTACAATTGATATCAAAAGCAGATGATGTGTTGGTGGACGGACAGGTCAGTTAACACTATTTCAATCAGGAGAGACGGTTTTGATGAAAGAATACATATTTATTCCCAGGAATACACAAATGAATGTAATGGAGTTTTGGCGATTAGGCCCCGTTGAGCAGGAGTATCATTCGGGAGGGGAAAACCGATCCGATGAAACCCCCCGGGGTCTAGACACTGGTGAATGGATAGTTGGGTTTGGTCTGAAGGGGAGGGGCTTAGCTTGACCCTGGTGGTGGTGGTGAATGGATAGTTGGGGTCGGTCTGAAGGGGAGGGGCTTAGCTTGACCCTGGTGGTGGTGAATGGATATTTGGTGTCGGTCTGAAGGGGAGGAGCTTAGCTTGACCCTGGTGGTGTTGAATGGATAATTGGGGTCGGTCTGAAGGGGAGTGGCTTAGCTTGACCCTGGTGGTGGTGAATGGATGGTTGAGTTCGGTCTGAAGGGGAGGGGCTTAGCTTGACCCTGGTGGTGGTGGTGAATGGATAGTTGGGTTCAGTCTGAAGGGGAGAAGCTTAGCTTGACCCTGGTGGTGGTGAATGGATAGTTGGGGTCGGTCTGAAGGGGAGAAGCTTAGCTTGACCCTGGTGGTGGTGAATGGATAGTTGGGTTCGGTCTGAAGGGGAGAAGCTTAGCTTGACCCTGGTGGTGGTGAATGGATAGTTGGGTTTGGTCTGAAGGGGAGTGGCTTAGCTTGACCCTGGTGGTGGTGGTGAATGGATAGTTGGGTTCGGTCTGAAGGGGAGTGGCTTAGCTTAACCCTGGTGGTGGTGAATGAATGGTTGGGCTCGGTCTGAAGGGGAGGGGCTTAGCTTGACCCTGGATTCAGAGGGACAGGAGGTGAAAGGGGGGGAGGAGGGTTGCGTCGAGTCACCTGAAATGACAGCTGTCAGAGGGGAGAGCAGATTTAAAAGGTTTAGCGGAGCGCTATGATAGGCTTGTGAGAATAGAGCGAAGTGATTGGTTAAGCTGGGGAGTGACGCCCCCGATCACTTATTGAGAGGAGAGAGAGTAGTAACATGGACATAGTGAATGAATGAGTAAAGACAGTCTTCCTGGTTGAACTTGCGCTGAGCTTCATTTGTTGCATACCTAGTCAGGAATACATATTATTTATTGTAGAGAAATGCATGACATTTAAAGGGAGACACTAATGATAGAAAGGGGAATCTTCCTCTTTGTTTACAGTCAAGAAACCCCTGATTTTAGCATCGTTAAGAGGTAGATTTACTTTAATGCTGAGAAATACATGCAGATTTTTTTGACCAAAATCATTTCCTCATGAGGTGAAGAGGTTTGGTCTGCAGTGGAAACAGCTGTAACTTTTTTATTTTGAGAGAATATAAGTCTTCCAAAAAAGAGGTCTTTACTTCTGCAGGGCTCAGATATCAGCCAATCACAGCCAAGCTCACGGTGGCAATGATTGGCCAATACCAAGGTAGGTCGAATGCTATTGGCTGAGACATTGGGGCTGCTGGAATCTGAGTGAGCTGATGAGATCTGCAGACACACACACACACACACACACACACACACACACACACACACACACACACACACACACACACACACACACACACACACACACACACACACACACACACACACACACACATTACTCACCGCTGCTGTGTGGCCTGGTTTCCTCTCCGTCTGTGTGTCTAATCTTTTGACTGTTTCTTCTTCAATATCAGACTCTTTCCTTTTCCTTCCAATAGAAATGGTGCGTGCTGACCAAATCTAAAACTTACAAAACACCAGGCACATTTTAAACAGAAAGTAAAGTCATTGTTTCACAGAGTTTGGATGAAACCGAGCTTGTTTTATGACCCTGCAATCATCCTGTGATGGCTCACTGTCGGGTGTGTTTTCTGCCTTTTGGAAAGTGTTCTTGTTTATTTGACTTCTCCCACTGAAGCCGACGTTGAAGAGATGGATTTTAAAATGTGCTCGACTAAGAAAGCCCAACCCAGTTTCACCAACTGTTTCCAATGAAAGTCGCTCAAAAATGTGGGAAATCTGGCGAAAAATGTCCAAGTTGGCAACGGTTACCGAGGCTTCCTTTCAAAGCCAGCACACACATTAATACAACTATATCACTGATAACATAGCTTTCGTTATTCAGAGATATTTAACTGTCAGCATTGTTGCAGATTACAGATTGGTCTTTTCATTTTCAGAGCATTTGATTCATTTATTGTTGTAGTAATGTAAATCCTAAATTACGCTACCAACTCTAGCTTTAATTGTCTTATATTGGAACATAATCATATCCAATAAGAGCTTGGTGTGTTGAGGTCCGACATTTCAGAAAGATTAAGATTTGATATTTAGACAATTGAACAATTGAACATTTTATAGGAAAAAGTTGACCTTAAAATAACAAAAATAACCATTTCTTTTTTGGGAAGTCTTAATAATATCAGATATCAAGTTTTGATATTTAAAGGAAAGAAGGTAGATTTAATTGGTAAAAAAGCTTTAATATAATATCTGGAGGAAAAAGGTCATTCAAATTCTGCAGAAACAAAACAAGGGAAGTCAAACATTTATAAAAATACAAAATTGAGAAAAACAATTCAAAAGAATGCAAGAACACACCGCAAGTAAATTATTTGAATATAATGTCAGAGGTTTTTTTATATTCAAAGGAAATAAATCTGAGTTTAACGTAAAAAAAACCTCTTTTGGAGGAAACAGTCTGACTGCAGGTGAATGGGGTAAAACATTTAACTAACAGAAATCACCATGAAACTTCTCCACTTCATTACTGACATTAAAACAGTTCTGTTTTATATTACAAGTTCTCTGACATGTTGTGTTTTTAATATGCTTAGGACACAAATGCTAACGTTGCCCTGCCAGAATTAGGGTTAGGGTTGTGCAGTGATTCAAAGTCCTGGAACCAGTCTGGGCCTGTGGAAAACTGCTTTATTAAAACCAGACACATTTGAATATGAGATGCATCTTTGTCTTGTTGGTTTCCCTGGGATGACTAAAAATCCACTATCGACACATGAAGAGGTACGGTCAGTGAACTGGGGCAGGAACGAGTCCTTAGTCACGTTTTCTTGTGGTTGAAGAGATTTTAACGTTTTGTTCTATAACATAAAATGTCACCAAATCCCCCACTGGTGGATTTAAAGTGCCAGAAGAAGCTGCTGGGATTGATCGTCTTCAGATACTTTTGTTCACCATCAAGCTTTTTTCTGCAATACTCAAATGGAAAAGTCCCATTGGCTTTCTGCCAAGGAAGCGCTTGCAATGCTATCTTCAGGGTCGGCCTACAGAAACACGTCATCCTGCACGTCACTAACTGATCACCAGGGTATATTTCCAACACGACAGTACCTAAAACACCCTTTAGACAAAAGCTTTGAACCAGACTTCAGTTATTTCTAAGCAACAAGATGTGTGTTCCTGACTGTAGGCAGAGATCATAGTTCTAACAGCAACTCTACATAGACATAGAGCTGTCCTGGCGCCCCCTGGTGGTCATACTGGGTTACGATACCTCCACAACCAGAACTCCCATTCACACACACAGACCCTGATCCCCACTGCTCCTCCACACACACTGCCTCAGGACTGTCACTGCTGCTGGTTACACTGCTGGACCTGTTTACTGTGAGGCAACATCACAGTGCATTACTAGGTTAACATAAGAAATCATTGTATGTGGGAAAACACTGCACATTTGGGGTGTTTGAGGAGGGAGGGAGGGGCTGCTGAGGGTCCGAGTGTGAACTGAAGTGAGAGGTAAGGGGGCGGATCATGAAAAGAAAGGGCAGAGTTAAAGGAAGGGAAGGAGGTGTCCTGTTTCCTGATGTGAGAAGAGAGGAGGCGGAACAAAACTCTCCAAGATGCTCCAGTCATAAACACAAAGAGATCCAACTGACAAATACCATGAAGCAGTGGGAGGTTTGATTCAGACATTTACTGTTTGATCTATGGTCATATTTACAGAATCAAGCATGAAACGTTTTTGCAACAACAACAAGAAAGACCAGGAGTACTCATATCAGTTACTACTACTATAGTATGTAGTGTCTTTACTTTAAAGAGTCCTCTCCTGCTGATGTTCAAGGCAAGGCAAGGCAAGTTTATTTATATAGCACTTTTCAACACAAGGCAATTCAAAGTGCTTTACAAAAAATGAAAGACATTAAGAAAATAGCATTTAAAATCAGTCATTAAAAAGAAAAGTGAATAAAATAAACATTAAAAGAAAAAAAATACATGAATAAAAGTTACAGTGCAGTTTAAGATCTGAATAGTTCAATTAAAAGCAGCGACAAAAAGAAAAGTCTTCTTGCTGGATTTAAAAGTAGTCAGAGTTGCAGCGGACCTGCAGGTTTCTGGGAGTTTGTTCCAGATATTTGGAGCATAATAACTGAACGCTGCTTCTCCATGTTTAGTTCTGACTCTGGGGACAGAAAGCTGACCAGTCCCTGAAGACCTGAGAGATCTGGATGGTTCATCATTTAGCAGGAGGTCAGAAATGTATTCTGGGCCTAAACCATTCAGTGCTTTATAAACCAGCAGCAGTATTTAGAAATCTATTCTTTGACACACAGGAAGCCAGTGTAAAGACTTCAGAACAGGAGTGATCCACTTTCTTAGTGTTAGTGAGGACTCGAGCAGCGGCGTTCTGAATCAATCAGTATGTAGTGTCTCTACTTTAAAGAGTCCTCTCCTGCTGATGTTCAGGTGTATATCAGTATGTAGTGTCTCTACTTTAAAGAGTCCTCTCCTGCTGATGTTCAGGTGTATATCAGTATGTAGTGTCTCTACTTTAAAGAGTCCTCTCCTGCTGATGTTCAGGTGTATATCAGTATGTAGTGTCTCTACTTTAAAGAGTCCTCTCCTGCTGATGTTCAGCTGTATATCAGTATGTAGTGTCTCTACTTTAAAGAGTCCTCTCCTGCTGATGTTCAGGTGTATATCAGTATGTAGTGTCTCTACTTTAAAGAGTCCTCTCCTGCTGATGTTCAGCTGTATATCAGTATGTAGTGTCTCTACTTTAAAGAGTCCTCTCCTGCTGATGTTCAGGTGTATATCAGTATGTAGTGTCTCTACTTTAAAGAGTCCTCTCCTGCTGATGTTCAGCTGTATATCAGTATGTAGTGTCTCTACTTTAAAGAGTCCTCTCCTGCTGATGTTCAGGTGTATATCAGTATGTAGTGTCTCTACTTTAAAGAGTCCTCTCCTGCTGATGTTCAGGTGTATATCAGTATGTAGTGTCTCTACTTTAAAGAGTCCTCTCCTGCTGATGTTCAGGTGTATATCAGTATGTAGTGTCTCTACTTTAAAGAGTCCTCTCCTGCTGATGTTCAGCTGTATATCAGTATGTAGTGTCTCTACTTTAAAGAGTCCTCTCCTGCTGATGTTCAGCTGTATATCAGTATGTAGTGTCTCTACTTTAAAGAGTCCTCTCCTGCTGATGTTCAGCTGTATATCAGTATGTAGTGTCTCTACTTTAAAGAGTCCTCTCCTGCTGATGTTCAGCTGTATATCAGTATGTAGTGTCTCTACTTTAAAGAGTCCTCTTCTGCTGATGTTCAGGTGTATATCAGTATGTAGTGTCTCTACTTTAAAGAGTCCTCTCCTGCTGATGTTCAGCTGTATATCAGTATGTAGTGTCTCTACTTTAAAGAGTCCTCTCCTGCTGATGTTCAGCTGTATATCAGTATGTAGTGTCTCTACTTTAAAGAGTCCTCTCCTGCTGATGTTCAGGTGTATATCAGTATGTAATGTCTCTACTTTAAAGAGTCCTCTCCTGCTGATGTTCAGGTGTATATCAGTATGTAGTGTCTCTACTTTAAAGAGTCCTCTCCTGCTGATGTTCAGGTGTATATCAGTATGTAGTGTCTCTACTTTAAAGAGTCCTCTCCTGCTGATGTTCAGGTGTATATCAGTATGTAGTGTCTCTACTTTAAAGAGTCCTCTCCTGCTGATGTTCAGGTGTATATCAGTAGTGTAGTGTCTCTACTTTAAAGAGTCCTCTCCTGCTGATGTTCAGGTGTATATCAGTATGTAGTGTCTCTACTTTAAAGAGTCCTCTCCTGCTGATGTTCAGGTGTATATCAGTATGTAGTGTCTCTACTTTAAAGAGTCCTCTCCTGCTGATGTTCAGCTGTATATCAGTATGTAGTGTCTCTACTTTAAAGAGTCCTCTCCTGCTGATGTTCAGGTGTATATCAGTATGTAGTGTCTCTACTTTAAAGGGTCCTCTCCTGCTGATGTTCAGGTGTATATCAGTATGTAGTGTCTCTACTTTAAAGAGTCCTCTCCTAATGATGTTCAGGTGTATATCAGTATGTAGTGTCTCTACTTTAAAGAGTCCTCTCCTGCTGAT
Source organism: Pogonophryne albipinna (assembly GCA_028583405.1). Taxonomy (NCBI): domain Eukaryota; kingdom Metazoa; phylum Chordata; class Actinopteri; order Perciformes; family Artedidraconidae; genus Pogonophryne; species Pogonophryne albipinna. The sequence continues at coordinate 576,229 of JAPTMU010000060.1, read as the reverse complement.
GTTCAGGTGTATATCAGTATGTAGTGTCTCTACTTTAAAGAGTCCTCTCCTGCTGATGTTCAGGTGTATATCAGTATGTAGTGTCTCTACTTTAAAGAGTCCTCTCCTGATGATGTTGAGGTGTATATCAGTATGTAGTGTCTCTACTTTAAAGAGTCCTCTCCTGCTGATGTTCAGGTGTATATCAGTATGTAGTGTCTCTACTTTAAAGAGTCCTCTCCTGCTGATGTTCAGGTGTATATCAGTATGTAGTGTCTCTACTTTAAAGAGTCCTCTCCTGCTGATGTTCAGGTGTATATCAGTATGTAGTGTCTCTACTTTAAAGAGTCCTCTCCTGCTGATGTTCAGGTGTATATCAGTATGTAGTGTCTCTACTTTAAAGAGTCCTCTCCTGCTGATGTTCAGCTGTATATCAGTATGTAGTGTCTCTACTTTAAAGAGTCCTCTACTGATGATGTTCAGCTGTATATCAGTATGTAGTGTCTCTACTTTAAAGAGTCCTCTACTGATGATGTTCAGCTGTATATCAGTATGTAGTGTCTCTACTTTAAAGAGTCCTCTCCTGCTGATGTTCAGCTGTATATCAGTATGTAGTGTCTCTACTTTAAAGAGTCCTCTCCTGCTGATGTTCAGCTGTATATCAGTATGTAGTGTCTCTACTTTAAAGAGTCCTCTCCTGCTGATGTTCAGCTGTATATCAGTATGTAGTGTCTCTACTTTAAAGAGTCCTCTCCTGCTGATGTTCAGCTGTATATCAGTATGTAGTGTCTCTACTTTAAAGAGTCCTCTACTGTGATGTCTCCATGCTTTAATGTTCAAACAGCTCTTTATTTTTCACGTCACCTCTTTTCACCCTCTGTCTGACACCAGAGCCCAGTGTGCTCTGATTGGTTAGCTGGCCGACTCTGTTGTGATTGGTCAACAGTGCATGTGTTGTTTATGTGCTGTAACTGTAAAATATGTATTTATTTAGCACATTAGTGACAGTGAGATGTTTTAAAGCTAGGGTTTTTTTGCAGCACAGGACTCAGCACGAGAGTTTATGTTCAAATATGTCTGTGTGAGATACCAAGCTGGAGGCCAAGCAGTGTGTGTGTGTGTGTGTGTGTGTGTGTGTGTGTGTGTGTGTGCGTGTGTGTGTGTGTGTGTGTGTGTGTGTGTGTGTGTGTGTGTGTGTGTGCGTGTGTGTGTGTGTGTGTGTGTGTGTGTGTGTGTGTGTGTGTGTGTGTGCGTGTGTAGTTTTGGGGGAGATGGGTGGGTCCAAAGGAGGGGAAGGTCTTCTCTGATTGGCTGTCTGTAGATGATGACGTTAGTCACCGACATGCATTCTGGACAGAAAGTATAAATCTCTCCTTTTTCTCTATTTTCTTGGATTTCTTTCGCACACACGTTCTCCCTCTCCCTCGTTCTCTCTCCCCCTCGTTCTCCCTCCCCCTTGTTCTCCCTCCCCCTCGTTCTCCCTCCCTCCCTCCCCCTCGTTCTCCCTCTCCCTCGTTCTCCCTCCCCCTCGTTCTCCCTCCCCCTCGTTCTCCCTCCCCCTCGTTCTCCCTCCCCCTCGTCTCCGTCCCCCTCGTTCTCCCTCCCCTTCGTTCTCTCTCCCCCTCGTTCTCTCTCGTCCCGGTCCTCCCGATGGCCTGAAACACATCTTTTTAACTTTTCTTTATTGGATTGTGAGACAGTTATTGCATCCAACACCTTTCCTTCATTCATTGAACTTTCAGCTTTCCAGATGTTGTGTTTCTTTCTGCTGGGAGTCTTCATCAGTGCAGAGTCGACTGCAGCTTTAACCAACAACAACTCAAAGGAATCAATAAGAGTAATAAAGAAAGCGACTGAAATGTAGGACGTACTGAAGTGAGGACAAAGTCCAGCCGAGACGTCGATCAGCGGCTCCTTACGGTAACATCGGAAACATCTTTTACACCTTGAACAAAAGAAGACGTTAAAAACATGTTAAAGAGGCCGTATTCTTCTTCTGTGGTGTTATACCCGCCTGAAACGCCTCCTTTGGAGTCCTTTGTTTACTTCCTGAACATAGTGACATCACAATGGAAAACACCCACACCAATTGGCTAGCGCTCCAAAACATTGTACGTGATAAGGGGCGGGACATCTCTAAGAGGGTGACCAATCACAACAGAACATTCAAAAAAGCTGATTTAAAAAAAAGCTTGGATATTAGTCAGTGTAGCTACATGTCGTCTTCTTCTTCTTCCTCCTCCTCCTCCTCCTCCTCCTCCTCCTCCTCTTCGTCTCACCCCGAGCGAGAGAACTCCCCAGGAATGTGAGGAGGGAGAGCCAAACGTCTTCACAAGTTTTTTAAGGCTTTCTATTGTCGTCTGTTTTATGAACAAACCAGAAGAATGATGTGATTTGAGGAGATAATATAATAAATATATAATAGATAATATAATTAACACATGAATGTTAGAAATGTGAGTTTTTCCATTTCAAGCTTCTGTATACTTCTACTCTACTGCAATACGTAACACCCACACACACCCACACACACACCCACACACACACACACACACACACACACACACACACACACACACACACACACACACACACACACACACACACACACACACACACACACACACAAAGTTGTTTGACCTCTGCCCCTCTCCAAACCCACAGGGACAGGTCTGGACAGGCGTGCTGCAGAGAGTATCAGATCACACACATTAGTTCAACACATCCTCACACACACAAACATTGATGTTAATAACTTCCCGTTACATCACTTCCTGTCCCCTGGATTGGAGGTCAATGGTTTTCTGAATGTGTTTTTGGTTGTTATCCTAAAATAAGATCTGTGGTTAACACATAAGTGTCTAAATGATACGACTAAATTGTAGTTCCTTTATAGCCCAACATTAGCATCCTTTAGCTTAGCGGTGGTGACGTGAAGTCATGTGACGGTGCTGTAGTTCCTTTATAGCCCAACATTAGCATCCTTTAGCTTAGCGGTGGTGACGTGAAGTCATGTGACGGTGCTGTAGTTCCTTTATAGCCCAACATTAGCCTCCTTTAGCTTAGCGATGGAGACGTGAAGTCATGTGACCGTGCTGTAGTTCCTTTATAGCCCAACATTAGCCTCCTTTAGCTTAGCAGTGGTGACATGAAGTCATGTGACGGTGCTGTAGTTCCTTTATAGCCCAACATTAGCATCCTTTAGCTTAGCGATGGAGACGTGAAGTCATGTGACCGTGCTGTAGTTCCTTTATAGTCCAACATTAGCATCCTTTAGCTTAGCGGTGGTGACGTGAAGTCATGTGACGGTGCTGTAGTTCCTTTATAGCCCAACATTAGCATCCTTTAGCTTAGCGGTGGTGACGTGAAGTCATGTGACCGTGCTGTAGTTCCTTTATAGCCCAACATTAGCCTCCTTTAGCTTAGCGGTGGTGACGTGAAGTCATCTGACCGTGCTGTAGTTCCTTTATAGCCCAACATTAGCCTCCTTTAGCTTAGCGGTGGTGACATGAAGTCATGTGACCGTGCTGTAGTTCCTTTATAGCCCAACATTAGCCTCCTTTAGCTTAGCGGTGGTGACGTGAAGTCATGTGACCGTGCTGTAGTCCCTTTATAGCCCAACATTAGCCTCCTTTAGCTTAGCGGTGGTGACGTGAAGTCATGTGACCGTGCTGTAGTTCCTTTATAGCCCAACATTAGCCTCCTTTAGCTTAGCGGTGGTGACGTGAAGTCATGTGACCGTGCTGTAGTTCCTTTATAGCCCAACATTTGCCTCCTTTAGCTTAGCGGTGGTGACGTGAAGTCATGTGACCGTGCTGTAGTTCCTTTATAGCCCAACATTAGCCTCCTTTACCTTAGCGGTGGTGACATGAAGTCATGTGACCGTGCTGTAGTTCCTTCATAGCCCAACATTAGCATCCTTTAGCTTAGCGGTGGTGACGTGAAGTCATGTGACCGTTCTGTAGTTCCTCTATAACCCAACATTAGGTCTTCAGTTCTTTATCTTGCTTGGTTTAGTGCAACATTAAAATAACAGAATATAAATATTTGTTAAAGGCTAAATATGTGAAAGTATCTGAAGGATGTAATGTGGAGCTGCAGAGACTCTTCAGACTTACGAAGAAACCTTGGTTCGGATCCTTTTAGAAAAATCACACCATAATCATTTTAATATCTTCTTTACTGTTAATCATCATGTCTCTGATGCGGCAAATCTTATGGATGTCACTCAAAATAAATGCATATAGTTATTTTTTCCAAATTTTGCAGCCTGTGTTTGACGATCAGAGAAGACTTAACTTAAATGCTCAGCTGTGATACAAAATACTCTTCTTCATGTCTCTTCTACATCAACATGTGTCCCCTCTACTTCATGTCTCTTCTACATCACCATGTGTCCCTTCTTCTTCATGTCTCTTCTACATCAACATGTGTCCCCTCTTCTTCATGTCTCTATTACATCACCATGTGTCCCCTCTTCTTCATGTCTCTTCTACATCACCATGTGTCCCCTCTTCTTCATGTCTCTTCTACATCAGCATGTGTCCCCTCTTCTTCATGTCTCTTCTACATCAACATGTGTCCCCTCTTCTTCATGTCTCTTCTACATCACCATGTGTCCCCTCTTCTTCATGTCTCTTCTACATCACCATGTGTCCCCTCTTCTTCATGTCTCTTCTACATCAGCATGTGTCCCCTCTTCTTCATGTCTCTTCTACATCAACATGTGTCCCCTCTTCTTCATGTCTCTTCTACATCACCATGTGTCCCCTCTTCTTCATGTCTCTTCTACATCACCATGTGTCCCCTCTTCTTCATGTCTCTTCTACATCACCATGTGTCCCCTCTTCTTCATGTCTCTTCTACATCAACATGTGTCCCCTCTTCTTCATGTCTCTTCTACATCACCATGTGTCCCCTCTTCTTCATGTCTCTTCTACATCACCATGTGTCCCCTCTTCTTCATGTCTCTTCTACATCAACATGTGTCCCCTCTTCTTCATGTCTCTTCTACATCACCATGTGTCCCCTCTTCTTCATGTCTCTTCTACATCACCATGTGTCCCCTCTTCTTCATGTCTCTTCTACATCAGCATGTGTCCCCTCTTCTTCATGTCTCTTCTACATCAACATGTGTCCCCTCTTCTTCATGTCTCTTCTACATCACCATGTGTCCCCTCTTCTTCATGTCTCTTCTACATCACCATGTGTCCCCTCTTCTTCATGTCTCTTCTACATCAGCATGTGTCCCCTCTTCTTCATGTCTCTTCTACATCAACATGTGTCCCCTCTTCTTCATGTCTCTTCTACATCACCATGTGTCCCCTCTTCTTCATGTCTCTTCTACATCACCATGTGTCCCCTCTTCTTCATGTCTCTTCTACATCAGCATGTGTCCCCTCTTCTTCATGTCTCTTCTACATCAACATGTGTCCCCTCTTCTTCATGTCTCTTCTACATCACCATGTGTCCCCTCTTCTTCATGTCTCTTCTACATCAGCATGTGTCCCCTCTTCTTCATGTCTCTTCTACATCACCATGTGTCCCCTCTTCTTCATGTCTCTTCTACATCAACATGTGTCCCCTCTTCTTCATGTCTCTTCTACATCACCATGTGTCCCCTCTTCTTCATGTCTCTTCTACATCACCATGTGTCCCCTCTTCTTCATGTCTCTTCTACATCAGCATGTGTCCCCTCTTCTTCATGTCTCTTCTACATCAACATGTGTCCCCTCTTCTTCATGTCTCTTCCACATCAACATGTGTCCCCTCTTCTTCATGTCTCTTCTACATCAACATGTGTCCCCTCTTCTTCATGTCTCTTCCACATCAACATGTGTCCCCTCTTCTTCATGTCTCTTCTACATCAACATGTGTCCCCTCTTCTTCATGTCTCTTCTACATCAACATGTGTCCCCTCTTCTTCATGTCTCTTCTACATCACCATGTGTCCCCTCTTCTTCATGTCTCTTCTACATCAACATGTGTCCCCTCTTCTTCATGTCTCTTCTACATCAACACGTGTCCCCTCTTCTCCATGTCTCTTCTACATCAACACGTGTCCCCTCTTCTTCATGTCTCTTCTACATCAACATGTGTCCCCTCTTCTTCATGTCTCTTCACATCAACATGTGTCCCCTCTTCTTCATGTCTCTTCTACATCAACATGTGTCCCCTCTTCTCCATGTCTCTTCTACATCAACATGTGTCCCCTCTTCTTCATGTCTCTTCTACATCAACATGTGTCCCCTCTTCTTCATGTCTCTTCTACATCAACATGTGTCCCCTCTTCTCCATGTCTCTTCTACATCAACATGTGTCTCCTCTTCTTCATGTCTCTTCTACATCAACATGTGTCCCCTCTTCTTCATGTCTCTTCTACATCAACATGTGTCCCCTCTTCTCCATGTCTCTTCTACATCAACATGTGTCTCCTCTTCTTCATGTCTCTTCTACATCAACATGTGTCCCCTCTTCTTCATGTCTCTTCTACATCAACATGTGTCCCCTCTGTGGAAAGAGACTCTGAAAGTTTCAGGAACAAAGATTCTCTCTCTTTTTGATCCATTTCTATAAAAACCTGTCTGAAAATGAGCTGATCAGATTTTGGCCACTTGATGATGTCATAACGATGTGTTGTCCTGTGTAACCATTAGCCAATCAGCAACCAAGGTAACCCCCCCCCCCCCCCTTATCACCTGAATCTCCTCTAGAGCACCATTGAGTTCTTTGTAACCAAATGTCTCTCAGAGGGGCGTGGGGAGGGGCTCCTTATTTTCATCTAAAGTAACAGACAGAGAATCAGCACTTTGGAAACAGGGCTGAAACAGAGGGGATTATGGGTAATGCTGCAATGACCTGTTTGGTGTTTCAGCCAATCAGAGACAGGCTCTGGATATATCTGAGACCTGGGATATACTGTTGATAAAGAGTATGATAGGGGAGCTTTAAATCCTCTTTTGCCATGCATATCTCTTTCCTATTTGGATCTTCAGACTTGTCTTGCTCTGCCTTGAAGCTGCTTCTGAAAGCAGCTTCAAGGCAGAGCGCCCTCTGGTGGTGTGCTGCATGTACTCACTGTGATACACGTGTACAGGTTTCAGCCATGCAGTCTGGAGGTGGAGAGCAGCAGAGTTGGCAGACTAGTTGTGCATTATGGCCAGACTCCGACCAATCAGGTCGCTCGGCTGCAGCTCGAAGATGTTTTAACTGGATGTGTTCCTGACCTCAGACCAGCCTGCTGTAATTCTATGTTTCAGTAATCACACACAGGGAAGGCTACTTTCAGTATCGTGGTTTTCCATTCATCGCTGACTTTAACTCTTTACTCTTTCTAGCTTTATTCTGCATCCAAACCAAAGAAGGCAAATGAACACACACACACACACACACACACACACACACACACACACACACACACACACACACACACACACACACACACACACACACACACACACACACACACACACACACACAGTACACAGTACACATACACACACACACACATACACACACTGTGTACACATTCACACATACACAAACACACACACATACACTGTACACATACACACACACACACACACACACACAAACACACACACACACACACACACACACACACATACACACACGCACACACACTAGGGGTGTAACGGTATCCGTATTCGTCCCGTACCGTCACGGTTCAGACGTCACGGTTCGGCACACGCAGTCACACGACGAATACACCTTTTTTTTTACGAGTGGGAAAAAAGTCTGTCATTCAGGGCAGTATCCACTTCACTATATATAATCCAGGGGGCGGTATTGCGCCTAAAAGCTGTTTGCCAGCCGCCCTTAAACAACAAATGAAGAACAAGAAGAAACACAACAACAAAACGAACAAAATACAAGAAGAAGAAAAGTTAGTATGGCGATTTCAGATAACTCATTTCGCGTTCCCTGTGGACTACAATAACGATGAAGTGTGCGAGTGATGGATCGGACGAGGACGGTGTGTCGCCGTTGTTCTACAGTGGTGCGGTATGCTAATGGTAACACACGCCAAACATGCTAAATCATATCAGAAGGCATCACCCAGATTTGCCAATCACCGGAGCCCGGCAAAAGACAGCAGCAGTTCAGCAGCTGATCCCCGCTGTTTTTAAGAAGCCAAGAGACATGAGAGCCGAGAGACCAAAATAAATAACGGAAGCTTTTGGCATATGTTTTTCAACGACTATGCGCTCTTGAAACACTTTCTTATTATTTATGATGTCATATTTTCAAGACATTCTTTTTAGTTTTACAGCTTGATGAAACCTTTTTGTTTGACATCAGCCATTATAGATGATATGGCCATCTGAGTGTGTGGTTTGTTTTTAACTGTTTAATGCAGTTAATTATTCAAAATGTCAGAGTTCTTTATTTTTAAACTGAAACTTGAGCTACTGTTCAAACATAAATAACAACAAACCTGGAATTATGCATTTGGGACTTTTTTTTGCTTTTTCTTGTGGTACCGAACCGTGACCTCCAAACCGAGGTACGAACCGAACCGTGACTTCTGTGAACCGTTACACCCCTAACACACACACACACACACACACACACACACACACACACACTGGGTGTTATTTTGGACATTTTAGGGTCCGAAGATTGTACTATTACTTTTGTGAACTGCAATGTTCCCGTATTAAATTGTTTTAAATTAGGATTTAATTGATGTACTGCAGCACGACAAAGGCTTAGTATTTGGTTTGACACAAACTGGACTTTCACAGACTTTCAAGGGAGAAACAGACAATCATTATTCAATTATTCAATGTCAACATTGGACTGAGGAGATAAAATACTGCTGTTGGGCTATAAAGGAACTAGAGCACGGTCACATGACTTCACGTCACCACGCTAAGCTAAAGGCGGCTAATGTTGGGCTATAAAGGAACTACAGCACGGTCACATGACTTCACGTCACCACGCTAAGCTAAAGAGGGTTAATGTTGCAACTGTACCAATACATGGAACCTACAGATGTACTACAAATATGTTGGATCTCCAAATGTCTGAATGTCATGTGTTCTTATGTATGAGATGGCTGTCAGATGTTGACAATGAAGAGTTATAACGTATATGTTTTGCTCGATCTCAGTGCTGCATTTAATACTATCGACCATGACATCTTATTGCAAAGACTAGAGCACTTAGTTGGCATACAGGGAACTGCTTTAGGCTGGTTTAGGTCCTATCTATCTGAACGCTCTCAGTTGTACGTGTCAATGATGAATCTTCCACGCAAACCAAAGTTAGCCATGGAGTGCCACAGGGCTCAGTGCTCGGACCTATTTTGTTCACATTATATATGCTTCCGTTAGGCAATATAATAAGGAATCATTCTGTAAACTTTCATTGTTATGCGGATGATACTCTATACTATATTTATCAATCAAGCCTGATGAAATTAATCATCTAAATAAAATTCAAGACTGCCTCAAGGACTTAAAAACGTGGATGACCTTAAACTTTTTGATGTTAAACACGACCAAAACTGAAGTTATTGTACTTGGCCCGAAGAATCTACGAAACAAATGATCTAAAGATATACTAACTATGGATGGCATTAATTTGGCCTCCAGTGAGACTGTAAGGAATCTTGGTGTTATATTTGATCAGGATTTATCCTTTAACGCCCACATAAAATCAATTTCAAGGACCGCCTACTTCCATCTACGTAACATTGCAAACATCAGGCATATCTTGCCTCAAAACGATGCAGAGAAACTAGTCCATGCATTTGTTACTTCAAGGCTGGATTATTGTAACTCCTTATTATCAGGGTGTACCAAGAAGTCAGTCAAGTGGCTTCAGCTGATTCAAAATGCTGCAGCTCGTGTACTTACCAGAGTTAGGAAAAGGGACCACATTACTCCTGTTCTGGCTGCCTTACACTGGCTCCCTATAGAACACAGGATAGAATTTAAAATTCTTCTTCTCGCCTACAAAGCCCTTAATGGTCAGGCGCCATCTTACCTTAAATAACTCATTATACCCTACTGTCCTACTAGGGCATTGCGTTCCAAGAATGCAGGGTTGTTGGTTGTTCCTAGAGTCTCTAAAAGTACAATGGGAGCCAGAGCCTTTTCTTATCAAGCTCCACATTCATGGAATCAGCTTCCAGTTTGTGTTCGGGCGGCAGACACCCTATCCGTTTTTAAGAGTGCGCTTAAGACCTTCCTTTTTGATAAAGCTTATAGTTAGGGCTGATTAGATTCAGCCCCTAGTTTTGCTGATATAGGCTTAGTTTGTCGGGGGACATCTTACTTCTTCCTTCTCTCTGTCTATACCTGTGTACTCTCATGTTCCGATTAACCCAGCTTCCCCACGTCTTTCTTTTTGGTGTCTATATACGCCGGGATCCGGAGTCATGGATGATCCTGTGGTCCTGTGTCCTGGATCGCGAGCCCTGGATCTTGAGTCGTGGCTGTGGTCCTGGATCATAGGTCCTGGATGGATATCCTCGTGGATTCATCTTCCTATTATACACACATGCATTTCCAAACATTTGGACTGCCTATGTTGCAAATGTATTATTTTTTCAATTTACACACGGCATCTATTGCACGTCTGTCCGTCCTGGGAGAGGGATCCCTCCTCTGTTGCTCTCCCTGAGGTTTCTCCCATGTTCCCTTTAAAACTGTGGGTTTTCTCTGGAAGTTTTTCTTTGTACGATGTGAGGGTCTAAGGACAGAGGGTCTAAGGACAGAGGGTCTGAGGACAGAGGGTGTCGTATTGTCATACTGATATTCTGTACAAACTGTGAAGACCACTGAGACAAATGTAACATTTGTGATATTGGGCTATATAAATAAACATTGATTGTATGATATTGTCATGACTGAATAACTGCGGTTTATTATTTGTGAAGAACCAGTTCTTTACATGTCAGTTTGTACTTCCCCCAGTCCGGATACAAGTTTCTCAACGGGCCTCTGCACAGCGTCGTAAACACTCATGTTGCATGGTATGGTGAATAACACGTGGTGCTGGTGGATCATGTCTGCAGCTTGATCTCCATGAAGCTGAACGAGTCAGGAAAGAGTCTCATCCCACTGAGAGAAGGTTTTCTGAAGCCTCATAGCGCCCCCTGGTGGCCATGATGTCAAGTGACCCCATGGTTCAGATCAACTCCCTGATAAACACTGAGGAAAAGTGAACGATGCTCATGGAGGATCCATTTAAATGTAATCAATCAAACTCAGGAGGAGTTCAGCTAGCTAGCAGGGATATCAATTATTAGAAGTTTATTCAATAATGACAAAACTCAATGTAGAACTTTTATTTGTATAAATATATCAGAATCAGAATTCCTTTATAAGTCCCACAGCAGGGGAACATACATATCATATATCTGAAACTGAACCTATGAAAAGGATTGTTCCACATCCAAATGAAACTCCAGTGTTTTCTGGCTGAATGCTTTTCTTCTAAATAGCACACATGCATTGATGAACTATCCAGACTCTGGGGAACTCCTCCTGTGAAGAACAGCTGCAATGTAATAATGCAGGAAACTCAGTTTACACACTAATAATACAAGTAAAAGGACATCACTTCCTTAATATGTTAGAACATATGTGGACCTTTGTACAGGATCATTCCTTCATATCAGAGAAAGAATATATCATCCATAAACCTCTATTACAGTTGATTAAACAATAGAAAGGACAGTCCACGCCTAGTTGAGCTAGCCTACAGTAATCACATCAATACAACCTGAACCTGAGAAGAGGGAGAAGAGCTTTTCTACACATTGATTGTTTCAAGGTTTCCTGTAACAGAGGAAGTTTAGCTTCTTGCTGCAGTCCTCCGTCTCGTAGCGCTTGGTGCTGTTCTTCACCAGGACGCCACAGAAACTCTGAGTCCGGCCACATTGCATCTCCTCGTCCACATCCTGCACGGCTTCTCCATCGCCCGTCCAGAACCACTGACCCGCCAGGAAGCGCAGGCCCGTCCACACCTGACCACATTTAGCAGAGAGGTGAGATATTCATGTACACACGTCTTTATTGAACAAGGACCATGCATGTGTGGAGTCAGTGGATTTAAAATGTAGTCATTGTGTTGTAATAAAGGAGCTTTATTAGAGCATGATTCCTGAGTTACTGGAATGAACTCTGACAATTAACCGACACTAAGCTAAAGCATCGGCAACGCTGCTGTGATCGCCCTCCGTATAATGTGTACTACACATATACTGGTATGGTAGTATTCACCCTGTGATCGCCCTCTGTATAATGTGTACTACACATATACTGGTATGGTAGTATTCACCCTGTGATCGCCCTCTGTATAATGTGTACTACACATATACTCGTATGGTAGTATTCATACTGTGATCGCCCTCCGTATAATGTGTACTACACATATACTGGTATGGTAGTATTCATACTGTGATCGCCCTCCGTATAATGTGTACTACACATATACTCGTATGGTAGTATTCATACTGTGATCGCCCTCCGTATAATGTGTACTACACATATACTGGTATGGTAGTATTCATACTGTGATCGCCCTCCGTATAATGTGTACTACACATATACTCGTATGGTAGTATTCACCCTGTGTTCGCCCTCCGTATAATGTGTACTACACATATACTGGTATGGTAGTATTCATACTGTGATCGCCCTCCGGATAATGTGTACTACACATATACTGGTATGGTAGTATTCACACTGTGATCGCCCTCCGTATAATGTGTACTACACATATACTGGTATGGTAGTATTCACACTGTGATCGCCCTCCGTATAATGTGTACTACACATATACTGGTATGGTAGTATTCATACTGTGATCGCCCTCCGGATAATGTGTACTACACATATACTGGTATGGTAGTATTCACACTGTGATCGCCCTCCGTATAATGTGTACTACACATATACTGGTATGGTAGTATGCATACTGTGATCGCCCTCTGTATAATGTGTACTACACATATACTCGTATGGTAGTATTCATACTGTGATCGCCCTCTGTAAATGCGTACTACACATATACTCGTATGGGAGTATTCATACTGTGATCGCCCTCTGTATAATGTGTACTACACATATTTGTATGGTAGTATTCACACTGTGATCGCCCTCTGTATAATGTGTACTACACATATACTCATATGGTAGTATTCACACTGTGATCACCCTCCGTATAATGTGTACTACACATATACTCGTATGGTAGTATTCACACTGTGATCGCCCTCTGTATAATGTGTACTACAGATATACTCGTATGGTAGTATTCATACTGTGATCGCCCTCTGTATAATGTGTACAACACATATACTCGTATGGTGGTACTCACACTGTGATCGCCCTCTGTATAATGTGTACTACACAAATACTCGTATGGTAGTATTCACACTGTGATCACCCTCCGTATAATGTGTACTACACATATACTCGTATGGTAGTATTCACACTGTGATCACCCTCCGTATAATGTGTACTACACATATACTCGTATGGTAGTATTCACACTGTGATCGCCCTCTGTATAATGTGTACTACAGATATACTCGTATGGTAGTATTCACACTGTGATCGCCCTCTGTATAATGTGTACTACACATATACTCGTATGGTGGTACTCACACTGTGATCGCCCTCAGTATAATGTGTACTACACATATACTGGTATGGTAGTATTCATACTGTGATCGCCCTCTGTATAATGTGTACTACACATATACTGGTATGGTAGTATTCATACTGTGATCGCCCTCAGTATAATGTGTACTACACATATACTGGTATGGTAGTACTCACACTGTGATTCCATGCTAGTTTTATAGGAGGCTGGATAACTGGATTCATTAGTGTTTCTTTTTCTAAACTCCTTAAAGTACGGTGGCCCTGAAGTGCAAGACACTACAGCATTTCAGAAAACACTGTCACTACCCGATCCGTCCCCCTGCCCGATCGGTACTGCTATGTGCGAGATGGTCCGCCATATTGGACAACGCCGGACGGCAACCCAAGTAGGACAACATTGACACAGTGGCTTTTGGCAAAGCTCAAAAGGAAAACGAGAGAGAGAGAGAGAGAGAGAGAGAGAGAGAGATGAGTTATTGTTATTACAACGTGACTTCACTATTATTTAACAACTCTTTTTATTGGGTTCTTTTATTTGGGGTTAAGTACATTGTCAGAATAAGAGAGACATGGATTTAACTTCTGTTAGACAGCTATCATACTGAATACATATTTACTGTGAATGTATGCAACATGTATGGCTATAGCTGTCTAACAGAAGTTACATTAACTTCTCTCTTATTCTGACAATGTACTGAACCCCAAATAAAAGAACCCAATAAAAAGAGTTGTTAAATAATAGTGAAGTCACGTTGTAATAACAATAACTCATCTCTCTCGAGTTTTTCTTTTTGAGCTTTGCTAAAAGCCACTGTGTCAAGTGTCCATCTTGGGTTGCCGTCCGGAGTTGTCCAATATGGCGGACCATCTCACACATGCGCAGTACCGATCGGGCAGGGGGACGGATCGGGTAGTGACAAACACCACAGCATTTCACATTGGACGGAAAGGGTATTCCTTTAGGGGGAACGCTTCTTGTTTGTGATTGGACAGAGCCAGCCAGAGAAGCACTGCTGTGATTGGTTGTTTTTGCTGCCAGTCAAGAAATGACGCTTCGTGATTGGTCAACACCCGACAGCGAAATATGTCCCAACACATCAGCTGTTAGCACATACTCAGAGCTCACAGCTCCTCATATCTGTTCAGAAACTGGACACAAGTGAAACACAGACTGTCTGTGTCATGGTGAATACAGTCACTGCTGTATTTATGTCTGTATGACGTTGTGAGTGTGGACGGAGCAGCAACAGGTTAGTTTAGCCTGATGGATCTGATTCCATTCAGAAAACACGCATTTTAAAAGATTTTCGCCTGCCGTCTGTCTGCAGACTTGTCGCGTTAATTCATGGTTTTTACTAACCGGTATCAGTAGTTACTTCGGCATCACTTTGAAACGTGTATTACAATTAAATCACGGTCAAATATGTTCATTTTGTTGTAGTTGGTATCTCCCATTGGATTTACATGGAGATACGCCCCGCCCCCTCTCCAGCGCCTCTTGTTTGAATGACAGGAGCAAACACAGCTGACAGCCGCGGTGAAACTCGAGCGATTAGAGCGATGTGAACATTGGGTGGTCTCCCATAGTATTTACATGGAGATACGCCCCTTAAAAAACATGAATTAATAAAGCATTAATTATGTGTTTACTCCTGTCATTCAAACAAGACGCTGGAGAGGGGGCGGGGCGTATCTCCATGTAAATCCTATCGGAATCGGATCGACCAGGCTAAACTAACCTGTAGCTGCTCCGTCCACACTCACAACAACGTCATACAGACATAAAAAAAGCAGCGACTGTATTCTCCATGACACAGACAGTCTGTGTTTTGTATATGTTTAACTTTTGTCCAGTTTCTGAACAGATATGAGGAGCTGTGAGCTCTGAGTGTGTGCTCACAGCTAACGGCTGATGTGTTGGGCCAATCACGAAGCCTAATTTCTTGACTGGCAGCAAAAACAACCAATCACAGCAGTGCTTCTATGGCTGGCTCTGTCCAATCACAAACAAGAAGTGTTCTCCCTAAGGAATACCCTTTCCGTCCAATCTGAAATGCTGTAGTGTTTTGCACTTCAGGGCCACCGTATTAATGTTTCCAGATGAAGATCGAGTGTTAACGCTGACAGCCTTAGAACAAATGTCAGTGTGCAAAATGTCAACACACAGGAGGAGTTGCTCTAAAACACAAAGTCTGTGTAGAAAGCTCCGTCACCTGGTCAGTGGAAGCCTCTCCAGCCCTCAGGCGTGCGTAGGCGCGGTCGTCCTCAGTGCGCACGGAGGCCAGGTCGTAGCGGTAGTTGCAGGTGAGGTCCACTGGCTCATCTGGGTTTTCAGCCTCCAGAAGCCTGCAGTGCCTCAAAGCCTGATCCCACGTCTTCCTCTCCTTCACCAGAACCAGAGTCTCATCGGAACACAAGAAACTGAACTCTCTGATACATTGAGCGTCATTCCATTTGTGAGTATTCCTGTAAATCACAACACAGCTCTCATCATTGCGATTTGGTTCACCTGCAAGAAGTAGAAAAAGTGTTTGACATGATTCACAAAACAAACCAGAAACATTTCTTTATTTTTCAGTTTTTGCTTTAACTCAGAGACACTATTGATAGAAAGTGAGGAGAAGGTTGGTGAAGATCAGCAGGAGAGGACTCTTTAAAGTAGAGACACTACATACTGATATACACCTGAACATCAGCAGGAGAGGACTCTTTAAAGTAGAGACACTACATACTGATATACACCTGAACATCAGCAGGAGAGGACTCTTTAAAGTAGAGACACTACATACTGATATACACCTGAACATCAGCAGGAGAGAGAGGACTCTTTAAAGTAGAGACACTACATACTGATATACACCTGAACATCAGCAGGAGAGGACTCTTTAAAGTAGAGACACTACATACTGATATACACCTGAACATCAGCAAGAGAGCACTCTTTAAAGTAGAGACACTACATACTGATATACACCTGAACATCAGCAGGAGAGGACTCTTTAAAGTAGAGACACTACATACTGATATACACCTGAACATCAGCAGGAGAGGACTCTTTAAAGTAGAGACACTACATACTGATATACACCTGAACATCAGCAGGAGAGGACTCTTTAAAGTAGAGACACTACATACTGATATACACCTGAACATCAGCAGGAGAGGACTCTTTAAAGTAGAGACACTACATACTGATATACACTCTTTACAAGCCTAACATCCTATATCCTAAAGTTTCGTGCTAGCCAGACTTACCGACTGCCCAGTTGGTGAAGTTGGCGATCTCGTCTGTTTCCGACCATTTCCACTCGGAGTCTGAAGTGTTTTTGAACAAACCGATCCATGCGTAAGAACTGAGATAGAACTCAAACCTTTCTCCGGCTCTGAAGGTGGCCAGATCACTGTGGTGTTCTCTGCAAAAGGTCTGTGCTTCCCTCCATGTCTTCAGTTCATTGTAATAATGAAAGCTAGGTCTCAGAGTAGACCCGCACACGGCAGCAAACAGCAGCAGCAGCAGGACGGAGGGTTTTCTCGTCATGGTTTCCACAGACCTGCAGTCACATTTATATGTATGTATACTTTGTAGTGTGTATTCATTAGAGAACAATCTATAATGCACCAAGTCAAGTGCTTTCATTTGTCAATCATGCAAATGTTATGGATGTCACCTTTGGTTTTATTGAAAATGTTGGATTTTCGTAATGAAATTGGTCAAATATATTTTTGACTAAACTAAATCTCAAATTGCTAAATGAGCGTTTCAACCTTTGAGTACGGCTCTACCACCTCTGCTCTTTATCCAACACTTAAACACCTGACTCTACTGGTAACTGAACTGTAGTGCTGCCCTTCAACCCCCTGCAGTCTGGAAGCAAGACATCAGTTCAAAGTACAGGGAATAACAAGGAAATTCAAATCCAGCACTCACCTTGATGATGACGGATTGGAAGCCAGCGCTGAGTGTCTGGGTTTTCAGGAGATGATATTTAAAATACTCGATTCACAGACTGGCTGCACCAATCACAGCTCAGATGCACTCTGTGTAGGCAAAACAGAACTAGTGCAAAACCCAGCTGGCAAGAGCCACCGTGAAATCCATGACCTTCACCAGGTCACCGTCTCTGTCTTCCTGTCTAAGAAAGTCCATGCAAAGCAGAGCTTAGCCTCATAGGTTGCTTTTTGAATATTCTTTGTCCCTCAGGAAGGTTTCTATTGGAGTGAAGTGACCCGAAAGGCTCTGAGCTGCAGCCATGATAAGAGCTGATTCTCTAGATGATCCTTTACCAAAGGTAATGTCTGTCTATTCCTCGACGCTGCAACTTTAAAGTCACACACCATTCGGGCGTTCAAGCAAACAACAGTCAACAACATTTGAAACCATTAGCCAATAACCTCATATCCCCTTTGGTAAATAACGTTTTGACGATTCTGATACCAACTCATCAGGATGCGTCCACACACACACACACACACACACACACACACACACACACACACACACACACACACACACACACACACACACACACACACACACACACACACACACACACACACACACACACACACACACACACACACACACACACACACACTCTCACACACACACACACACACACACACAGTATTTAACTACCGCCACACTTCAGCACTACACAAAACGTTTCATTTGATAATCAAATTCAACACCTTGAGTTGTCCTTCAACAAAAAGATGGCCCCCGTGTGGGAGAGGACTCTCTCATTTATGAGGAAATGCTCAACATCTTAATGACAGAGGTGGGTTAACACGCATCCGTTTCATTATTAATAAATGGGCATGCCTTTAAAATCTATAAACCTGGAGTCAAAATGAAGGAGAATCTGTCCATCACAGTTGGCATCGATTTGTTATTCCTGTACCCAACAACTCCTCTTGGACCATCTGGGCATACGGTCACACATGCAAGTGGCAATTAGAGCAAATCATGTCTCAAATGTCACCAAATGAACTCTACGCTGATGATTAGCGTGAATAATGTCTGCTCCACTGATGTTTTAAATCCTGTGCTCCAGGCCTTTACCATTGAACCTGATGAGTTTCTGCTTTCTTCAATACACACAAACAGGATTAGGGCTTTGTGCAAAAGAAAGATTACAGATCTGTACAAACTGTATTTTATGGGGAGTTCTGAGATTAAAATCTGAAGACTGAATTATTCCCCAGAAATCAGACTTTTTCCTTAAAATGTGACCTATTTTCTGGGAATGCCCTGATGCCCCTGGTCCCTCCACAGAAAGCCAATGGGATTCCTCCAAGTGATTTTGGATTATGTCAGAATATAATCTCTGTGTCAAACAAACGTTTATGAAATGTACACGTTTAGTTCAGCAGGATAATCTCCACATATTAAAACCAAGTTGATATAACGTTGATATTGACACTATCCTTCCAGTACGGCCTCAGTGGGGCTTTACTACCAAAAACACATTCAGGAAACCATTGACCTCCAGATGCTGACTCATTCCTCTCTCTCCCTCGTCCCCCCCAGGTCTCTGGTGGTGACACCACCCTCTCCACCTGCTACTCAAACTTTTTCTGTCAGGCAAAAAAAAAATGGAAATATATGAAAAAAGAAGTCTGGCCCCCCCAACACAAATAGTCACGTAATGGGCCAAGTTAACATTTATTAAAATACATCAATATGAACGTGAGCATTCCTTTCAAAAAAATGAAAAAATCTCTTTGCTAGAACTATAGGTTACTTATGTAACCCCAGTTCTCAGAGTAACATGAAGTGAGATGTCTCAATATGGGATGCGCCTCAACACGTATGCAAACAGAAGCATCAATCTCATTACGCCAATCCTGATTGGCTGGTGATCTTGACGTCAACGTCAGGGAATCCACCCACCCTTTAAGTAGCTTGCGCTACGACGCAGCGTCTTTCAAAATAAGCACCTCTTCTCGCTTCGCCTTAGCAAGAAGGGCCGTCTGGTGAGACATCTCACTTCATGTTACTCTGAGAACTAGGGTTACGTAAGTAACCTATAGTTCTCATTCATAACACTCCGTTCGATGTCTCACTATGGGATATTGAAACTCCCGTATTGCTAGACATGCTTATCTCGAAAATCACCAAAAACAACCAGAACTTAACAGGTAGAACTCTGTCTCAACACGGGGCCCAGCACTGCGCGGGCCACACTTGGAGCAGAGACATCTAGCCTGTAAAAGCGGACAAAAGTGAGCGGCGAGGACCAGCTCGCTGCTGCACAAATGTCTTGGATGGAAACACCCTTGAACAAAGCCCAGGATGTAGCCAGTCCACGAGTAGAATGAGCATGCAGGTCTGTTGGTGCCTGCAAACGCTGACTCGTATAAGCCAGAGCAATCGCTTCCACAATCCAGTGGGAGAGCCGTTGCCTGGTAACGGGCTTGCCCTTCTGAGGGTTAGCCCAGGATACAAAGAGTTGGTCATTACAACTAAACTCTTTTGACCTGTCCATATAGGTGCGTAAAGCACGGACTGGACACAGCAAATTCGGCCGCTGTTCCTCAGAGGAACACAGTGGCGGAGGAAATGCCACAATGTCAATGGGGGTAGATGAGCCAACCACCTTAGGTATAAAGGCAGGGTTGGGCTTCAGCAACACTCTCGTTTGCCCCGGGGCAAACTGAGTGCATGAAGGATGTACAGAGAGCGCATGAATGTCACTGACTCGCTTGGCAGATGCCAGAGCCAGTAACAGCACTGTCTTCAGTGACAGGTGTTTCATGTCAGCTTCTTCCAGGAGTTCAAATGGAGGTCGAGTGAGCCCATCTAAAACCACTGCCAAGTCCCATAAGGGCACCAGTGACCTGGAAACAGGGAGGAGCCTGCGAGCCCCTTTCATAAAACGGCAGACCAAGGGATGTTGGCTAGCCGTCTTTCCCTCAAAGCCCACATGGCATGCAGCAATAGCAGCCAGGTACACTTTGATCGTAGAGAAAGCTCTGTGTTTATCAATCAGGTCCTGTAGAAATGATAAAATCACCCCGACAGGACATTGAAAAGAGATGTGTCCCTTTTGAAGGCACCACTCCTCAAACACCCTCCACTTACAGTCATAGAGGGACCTGGTGGAGGAAGCTCTTGCACTCTGAATAGTGTTTATCACCTTCTGAGGGAGCCCCACTGTATTCAGATTGTACCACTCACGGGCCAGGCCCATAGTGCCAAGCGCTCTGGGTGTGGGTGAAAGATCGTCCCCCCCGTCTGAGACAGTATGTCCCTGCGTAGCGGGAGCTGCCACGACTGCCCGCACAGCAGCTGATATATCTCCGCCAGCCAGTACATTGCAGGCCAGTGCGGAGCTATCATGATCAGTGTGTGGCGTTGTTCTCTCACTCTGGCCTGAGTTAGGGGTATCAGAGCCAGGGGTGGGAACGCGTACAGAAGGACCGGAGGACAAACGTGCGCGAGCGCATGCACGCCTAACGGTGCGTTTAAATCGCGCATTGAAAAGAACAGCTGACATTGAGCATTTTCTTTTGATGCGAACAGATCTACCGCGGCCCGGCCGTAACGCACCCACAGCTGACTCACAATTATTGGATGTAGAGTCCAGTCTGCATATAGTGGTGCACCTCTGGACAGCAGATCTGCCCCGAGGTTCATCACTCCTGGTACGTGCGTCGATCTCAGAGAGAGGAGACGTCCGCAGCTCCATAAGATCAGTTTGCGTGCCAGCATGTGTAACTGGAGAGAACGCAAACCCCCTTGGCGGTTTATATACGATAATGTGGTCGTGTTGTCTGTCCTCACGAGGACATGATGTCCTCTGAGAAAAGGCAGAAAGCGTTTCAGGGTCCAGATAATTTATGTGTGACCGTTGGAGGTCTCTGCTCCAGAGACCCCTCACAGGTCGACCTTCGTATATACCCCCCCAGCCCGTCAGACATGCGTCTGTGGTGACCACCTTCCGCGATAGGACAGCACCCATAGTCACGCACCGTACTAGAAAAGTCGGGTGTAGCCAGTGGCGCAGAGCCATTACGCATTTCATAGTGACCATCACTCTCCGCGCGCCATGACGCGCGGGGTCCAGTCTGAGGGCAGCTACCCAGCGCTGAAACTCCCTCATGTAAGAGTACAGTCTGGGCTGGGGACAACATGCTCTTTTCTGTGTTTATTACGAAACCCAGGTCGAGCAGGTGTTTTACGAGGACATTCGTCTGCGTAATAGCCTCTTGCTCCGACTGTGCGAGAAGGAGCCAATCATCAGATAAGTTGCCAGGCGAATACCCTGTTTTCTTAACGGGGCTATCGCGGCTTCCGTACACCGTTCAAACACTCGCGGGCTGAGAGACAGACCGAAGGGAAGTACTCTGTACTCGTAACAGACACCCTGAAAGGCGAACCTCAGATATTTCCTGTGTGGGTCTTTCAGGTCGACTGATGTGAACCAGTCGTTTTGGCGCACGAGACGCAACAGAGATGTGTGAGTGAGCATTCTGAATTTGTATCTTTTGAGATATTTGTTCAGAGCTCTCAAATCTAGTATAGGCCGAATCCCGTTCCCTCCCCGTTTGGGAACGAAGAAATACTTGGAATAAAAGCCGCTCTGACTCTGTTCGGCGGGTATTATCGATATAGCCTTCTTTTCTAGTAGCGAGAAAATCTCTTGCTCTAGAATATGGGCCGACTCTCCCCGGGCCTGTGAGGGGGGGTGACAGCGAATTGGAGCCTGTAGCCCCGTGTTACTGTCTTGAAAACCCAAGCAGAATCTGTGAGCATCCTCCACTTTTCGCTTCTCAAAGCGAGTGGAGATGTCACAGCTCTGTCGTCTGCCCTCAGTGTCTCTATTTGTTGTGTTATGGAGCCCTCTAGTGTCTGAACACGGTGGTACCCCAGGTTGACAACCCCGGCCGACACTGCGCATGCGCGTGGCGGTGGTGCCTTCACAATCCCGTCTATTGTCCGCCTTTTGAGAGAGGCCGTAGCCGCTCTCAGAAGAGGGGCAGACGACAGACTGTTTATTGTTTTTCTTTTCATTTTTATTGACTGCGCCCTTGGCTTCAAGCCTGGAAACGACAGTGGAAAATGATTTATTTTGAAACAACAATGATGACATGTGTTTGTGTGACTTAAACAGGCAGCGGAACTTGCTGTCTTTGATGTTAAGTCCATTTCCCTGATGGCGCGAACTTGAGGATGACGTTCAATCAATCAATCAATCAATGTTTATTTATATAGCCCAATATCACAAATGTTACATTTGTCTCAGTGGACTTCACAGTTTGTACAGAATATCAGTATGACAATACGACACCCTCTGTCCTTAGACCCTCACATCGTACAAGGAAAAACTTCCGAAGAAAACCCACAGTTTTAAAGGGAAAAATGGGAGAAACCTCAGGGAGAGCAACAGAGGAGGGATGCCTCTCCCAGGACGGACAGACGTGCAATAGATGCCGTGTGTAAATTGAAAAGATAATACATTTGCAACATAGGTAGTCCAAATGTTTGGAAATGCATGTGTGTATAATAGGAAGATGAATCCACGAGGATATCCATCCAGGACCTATGATCCATGACCACAGCCACGACTCAAGATCCAGGGCTCGCGATGCAGGACACAGGACCGCAGGATCATCCATGACTCCGGATCCCAGCGTATATAGACACCAAAAAGAAAGAAATTTGGGGAAGCTGGGTTAATCGGAACATGAGAGTACACAGGTATAGACAGAGAGAAGGAAGAAGTAAGATGTCCCCCGACAAACTAAGCCTATATCAGCAAAACTAGGGGCTGAATCTAATCAGCCCTAACTATAAGCTTTATCAAAAAGGAAGGTCTTAAGCGCACTCTTAAAAACGGATAGGGTGTCTGCCGCCCGAACACAAACTGGAAGCTGATTCCACAAATGTGGAGCTTGATAAGAAAAGGCTCTGGCTCCCATTGTACATTTAGAGACTCTAGGAACAACCAACAACCCTGCATTCTTGGAACGCAATGCCCTAGTAGGACAGTAGGGTATAATGAGTTATTTAAGGTAAGATGGCGCCTGCCCATTAAGGCTTTGTAGGCGAGAAGAAGAATTTTAAATTCTATCCTGTGTTCTATAGGGAGCCAGTGTAAGGCAGCCAGAACAGGAGTAATGTGGTCCCTTTTCCTAACTCTGGTTAGTACACGAGCTGCAGCATTTTGAATCAGCTGAAGCGACTTGACTGACTTCTTGGTACACCCTGATAATAAAGAGTTACAATAATCCAGCCTTGAAGTAACAAATGCATGGACTAGTTTCTCTGCATCGTTTTGAGGCAAGATATGCCTGATTTTTGCAATGTTACGTAGATGGAAGTAGGCGGTCCTTGAAATTGATTTTATGTGGGCGTTAAAGGATAAATCCTGATCAAATATAACACCAAGATTCCTTACAGTCTCACTGGAGGCCAAATTAATGCCATCCATAGTTAGTATATCTTTAGATCATTTGTTTCGTAGATTCTTCGGGCCAAGTACAATAACTTCAGTTTTGGTCGGGTTTAACATCAAAAAGTTTAAGGTCATCCACGTTTTTAAGTCCTTGAGGCAGTCTTGAATTTTATTTAGATGATTAATTTCATCAGGCTTGATTGATAAATATAGTTGAGTATCATCTGCATAACAATGAAAGTTTACAGAATGATTCCTTATAATATTGCCTAACGGAAGCATATATAATGTGAACAAAATAGGTCCGAGCACTGAGCCCTGTGGCACTCCATGGCTAACTTTGGTTTGCGTGGAAGATTCATCATTGACACGTACAAACTGAGAGCGTTCAGATAGATAGGACCTAAACCAGCCTAAAGCAGTTCCCTGTATGCCAACTAAGTGCTCTAGTCTTTGCAATAAGATATCATGATCGATAGTATCAAATGCAGCACTGAGATCGAGCAAAACAAGAATAGAGACAAGTCCCTTGTCGGAGGCTATTAGAATGTCATTTGTGACTTTAACCAGAGCTGTCTCTGTGCTATGATGTGTTCTAAAGCCAGACTGAAAATCTTCAAATAAATCATTGTTTTTTAAGTAATCACACAACTGTTTAGCGACTGCTTTCTCAAGAATCTTTGAGAGGAACGGAAGATTAGAAATAGGTCTATAGTTGGCTAAAAACCTCTGGATCGAGGTTGTGCTTTTTAAGAAGCGGTTTTATCACTGCTACTTTGAATGATTGTGGAACATAGCCTGATAATAAAGACATATTCATAATATTTAATAAAGAAGTGCCAATTAATGGAAAAACTTCCTTCAACAGCTTAGTTGGAATTGGGTCTAACATACACGTTGATGGTTTAGAAGAGAGAATCATTGAATTTAATTGTTCAAGGTTAATGGCTGAAAAGCATTCTAGTTTACTATCTAGTGTAATATTAGAACTTACGTTTCCGGGAGCTGTTGATAACACTATACTGGTCAAAGGCAAGAGGTCATTCATTTTGTTTCTAAGAGTAACAATTGTATGGTTAAAAAAGCACATAAAATCATTACTACTGAGTGCTATGGGAATAGAAGGCTCAATCGAGCTGTGGCTCTCTGTCAGCCTGGCTACAGTGCTGAAAAGAAATCTTGCATTATTCTTATTCTCATCTATTAATGAAGAGTAGTAGGCTGCTCTCGCTTTACGCAGTGCTTTCTTATATTCATTGAGAGGAATATGCCAAATTAAACGAGATTTCTTCAAGTTTAGTGGAACGCCATATCCTTTCAAGTTGTCTCGACTTTTGCTTTATTTTGCGGGTTTCGGCATTATGCCATGGAGCTAATCTATGTTGTTTTATTTTCTTCTTTTTCAAAGGAGCAACAGAGTCTAATTTTATTCGCAGCGCATCTGTAGCACTATCAACAACATGATCAATTTGGGGTGGTGTACATTTTGTATAAGTTTCCTCCCCTACATGCAGACATGCTATCGAGTTAAGTATTGGTGGAATCTCTTCCTTAAATGTGGCTATAGCACTAAGAGATAGGTTTCTGCTGCTGGAGCTTTTGACTAATGCTTTGTAGTCTAGTAACAGTACTTCAAAGTTACTAAGAAATGGTCGGATAAAGCAGGATTATGCGGTTCGACTAATAGTTGCTCAATTTCAATACCATAAGTCAGAACAAGGTCGAGAGTGTGATTATAGCAGTGGGTTGGTTTATTTACACTCTGACAGAAACCAACAGAATCTAATATAGAGTTAAATGCAACAGTAAGGCTATTTTATCATCGTCAACATGAATATTAAAGTCACCTACGATAATTACTTTATCTGTTTTAAGAACCAAAGTTGATAAAAACTCAGAGAGTTCTGATAAGAATTCTGAATAAGGACCTGGTGCGCGGTACACTGTAACAAATCAGATTGGCTGCAAAGTTTTCCAGGTCGGATGCGTAAGACTAAAAACGAGACTTTCAAAGGAGGTATAATTTAATTTTGGTTTAGTATTGATAAGTAAACTTGAGTCAAAGATTGCTGCAACTCCACCTCCTCGGCCCACGCCTCGGGCAATATGAGTATTGATATGGCTGGGTGGAGTGGCCTCATTTATGCTGACATATTCTTCATGTCTCAACCAAGTTTCAGTGAGACAGCATATATCAATATTATAATCTGATATTAAATCATTTACCAATATTGCTTTAGATGCTAGAGATCTTATGTTTAAGAGACCACATTTAATATTCCTGTTTTGTTGCACTGTAGTAGTTGTTACATTTACTTTTATTAGGTTATTATGTATGACACCTCTATTAGGTTTTACCTTTAATTGTCCTTGGGCAGACACACACAACCGCTACTATTGGGTATTTTATTGGGTTCGGGATTCCTATGGATGACTGCCTAGGAGAGAGCGCAGAGAAGCGTGTAAGACTGCGACTCCGCCTCCTGGTCTCAACTCCAGTTTGTCATGGATTAAGTCCACAAAGCCCTGAAATGTTTGCCGAAATGAGATCTGCACCTTCCAAAGTAGGATGAATGCCGTCTCTCTTAATCAGACCAGGTTTTCCCAGAAGGCTGTCCAATTATTTACGAAGCCCACATTGTTTGCTGGCCACCACCAAGACAACAGCGCTGAAATGATGACATGCGGCTATACATGTCATCATTGATCAGATTGGGGAGGGGACCAGAGAAGATTACGGTGTCCGACGTTCTGGCATCACTCGAGGCGGCGGGAAGATGGGGGCATGGTGGCACCCCGGAAACACATGAGCATCCAACACTGGAACGTGTTCTGGAGCTGGGGGAACAGGGAACTTCCAGCTCCTTCGTCGAGGAGAGGAGAGGAGGCTGTCAGGCCGCCCGCTTCTTCTTCCTCGCCTGGTGGCTGAAAACCTGGGTCGGCTGCGCCTGAGCGGCAGCTGCCGGGACCGGAGATTTTCTTGGCCAGCTCCCTCTTGCCCCGTGCCCGGGCTGGGGGACCCGGGACGGGCTGCGGTCTCTGCTGCTTCAGTATTTTGAACCGGGCAGGACGTGAGACAGCTTGGGTGAAGGCCTGCTGCGGGACCATTGGAGGTGGCGGCTTCGCGTCGGGCCGAACCCACGCGTCGGGCCGAACCACGCGTCGGGCCGAACCACGCCCCTTAGGCTGTGATTTAATGAGCATATACCACGGCCTGTCGTGAGCTATTGCTTAAACGACCCCTGATAGATCTCGCGAGAATGTGTATAAATATATATAGATGCATTTTCATAACAAAACAATGGGGTTGCTAAGCCGTTGCTAGGCCAATTGTTGGAGTTGCTATATCAACTCCAAGCTAGCCCCTGGCGCCGCCCCTGGCTAGAGTGGAGGAAATCTTGAAATTTGCCTTCATAATATTTTTTTTAACCTGCCATAATTCCCAAACCCTACATTCCTGAGACATCATTTTCATGACAAACTTAGGAAAAACATCTCGTAGCTTGAAAATGACAAATAATTAAGCAAAATAATTAAACAAAATGCCTCTTGAGGGCATGAAGTGACACCAACTTTCAACATGCCTCCATTAAAGCCCATTGTAATTTCAGGCACCACAGCAGCCGCACACCTTTAGTTAAACTGCCAAAAAGGCCACATTATTAACCCGAAACTACACAAAAATTACACTTCAGATACTCAACTTCCTTGACATGCTTCACGTTTTGAAATTTCACAAGATATCTGTTACGGTTCTTCCACAAAACGTTCACATGTAAGAGGTTCATCTCTCATTCAGAGCAATGGAAACCTGTGATCTCTACAGAGCTCGTTAGCTCAAATAGAAACACCTGTGTAATGGAACACGATGATGTCATCACTCCAGCATGCTCAGAGCAGCAGACTTCAGGTAAAGGTTGCAGTTCAAATATTCTGCTGCTTTCCCAAGCCTTTTTACTTTCTTTTCTCATCTTAATACAAATTCATTCACTACTACTTACATCTGATATTTAACTCCTTCAGCCTATTTTCCGCTGCAGAAACCATTCAACTATTACATTATTCAGCTAGTTCAGGACATCAAGGCTACACATGTTGTTGTTTATACTTTTTAAACCTTTTCTTTTAAATATTCAGCTTTTTCTGCATTTTCAGCTAAATTCAGCCACAAATGTTCACATGTTCACAGCAGCATTCGCACTGCATTTTCTGGCAGGAAATGCATTTTCTAGTTCTTCCCCTTATTTCAGCCAATACTTTGGCTCTCCATAACTTCAGCTTACTTTCAGCTTCAGAAACCATTCAATATTAAACTATTCAGCCTGTTCAGGAATCGATGGGGAACCTTCAACTTTTTAAAAATATTTTATACTTTTTGAGATATTCTGCTTTTAAACTCTTTTTTTTAATATGGAAGTCAATGGGAGGAGCCTTCAAATCCTCTTTAACTATACCTTACGCCAAATGCTTCTCCTGCTTTATATACCTTCAGCTATTCAAAACATATTTTTTGAGGCACAAACAGATTTTTGGAGAAAAAAGTAAAAAAATTTGGAGAAAAAAGTCAGATCTTTGACAAAAAGTCAGAATTTTAATATTCTTAGAAAAAGTCATAATTTTGAGAAAAAAACTGATTTTTGAGGAAAAAAACTGGTATTTTAAGAAAAAACTGATTTTTGGAGAAAAAAGTCAACATTTTGAGAACAATTCTGACTTTTTGAGAAAAAAACAGATTTTTTGAGAAAAAACTGAATTTTGAGAAAAGTCAGAATTTTAAGATTCTTAGAAAAAGTCAGAATTTTGAGAAAAAGTCAAATGTTGAGAAAAAAAAAAAATTTGAGGAAAAATTTGATTTTTTTGAGAAAAAGTCAACATTTTGAGAACAATTCAGATTTTTGAGAACAATTCTGACTTTTGAGAAAAAAATATGTTTTTCTAACAGTTAGTCCTCAGTGGAACCTGCAGAGCAGAGCGAGGGCCAGACTGGTCTTCAGGTGCTCAGAACTGGACGCCATGGTCCTCATGTGGTCCAGGCTGGTGAGGGGACAGGAACTATACTCACCCCCCAGTGTTGAGGCCCCCTCCCTGGCCAGCAGGACCCCAGAGAAGGTGATGGTTTTGGAGCTGGTGCTGGCCCAGGCGCAGGTCCCTGATAACTGCTTCATCCACACTGGGTCCCCCTTTCTTCAGATCCTCCAGGCAGTAGCAGGTGGAGAGGGTGGTGTCACTGCCAGAGACCTGGGGGGGAGGAGGGAAGGAGGGTAGAGAGAGGAATGAGTCAGGTGGTCAATGTGTTTTGGTAGTAGTAGTAAAAACCCACTGGGGCTGGGGGGCCGTACTGCAAGGAAAGCGTCTATATCAAAGTTAGAAGCCGTCAACATCATGGTAGACTAAACCATCTCATGCTTTAAATCTCTTTTTAAACTCCTTACTTTGTTCTGTTCGTTGGTCCTGGGATAGGCTGTTATAACAACTCAACTGGTCTGGAGGTCAATGGTTCACTGAATGTGTTTTTGGTTGTTATCCTGAACTAAGCTGGAGAGGTTTTAACATTCTGTTCTACAACATAAAATACGTCAGTAAATGGGAGGCCTACTGGGAGACAACTCAACATTTTCTAACAACCATATTTAAAAAGTTTAACGCTACTTCACTCGCTGTACAGGTAAGACGGTTGCAGTCGCCGGTATCCTTCAAAGACTGAACATAGTATATATATATATAGTAGATATAGTTGATATACTCTCTGCTGTTGCTCGTTACGGCATCATCGTTTGTGTGAGGTTGAGCATTAGCATAGCATTACTATAGTATCTATCAATATATCAAGCATTGAAAAGGATACTGTTCTGTTGGTTTCCAGATCAACTGAGTCTTTCAAGAACTCATACTAAACTAAAATAAATGGAAAATGTATTAGTTGAGTATGAGTTATGTAATGCTTGTCTAGAGTCTGATGTGATGGATGGATACTTCATTATTGTCAAACAAAGTATAACAGACTCTCCTCCTCAGCTACAGAATAACTGTCTTTTGTGTTGATTGTACTTTAGTCCAGCTAACCCTCTCTAAAGCCAGACCCCCTTCCTCTCAGTCTACTTGTGTCTTTGTGCCTGAGCGTGGCAGCTGGCCCCCTGCTTCCCGTTCACCATGAAGTACCAGATGTTGTTGTGGTTTCCGCGGCACAGCTGGGCAGCGAACACGAACTGGTAGATCCCAGTGACCGGAGCGATGAAAACCCCCGAGTCGTTGCTGTAGGCCGAGCCCTGGTTCACCAGGACGTCGTTGAAGAGGATCGGGTTGAACTCCAGTTCTCTCAGCTGGCCCTGGAAGGCAGCGTAGAAGAGAACAGCGCCCCCTGGGGCACAGAAACTGCATCACTCTGATAGCTTATTTACATTATTATGAATGTGTTTCTACTCAGATGGGCACAAAAACACACTGCGATCATACCAAAGAAAGAAATGCCTTAAACCTGTATTCTGTCTACTGTCCAGCAGGGGGTCACTTTGTATCTAACCCTTAATGAACAC